>VYZV01011525.1:5406-32530 GCA_013401275.1 Pandion haliaetus
TTACTGTGAAACACTTCTGTGCAATGCTTGACCAAACATTATCTTCTATATTCACAGCTGAAGAACCATCCAGTATCCCTCTGAGAAGAACATGCTGCTACCTGGCTTTTGCACTTAATCTTTTTACTAATACCACAATTATATTAGTACTGATGATCAAGTGGAATAGAATATTCAGTAAGAAGTCTGGCCATGCACCAAATTATCTCAGATGTTCAGTCTCCACACAGTCTTGAAAAACAAAACTGTTTATATGACATAATTAAGTACTCAAAGACCAGAACAATCTTCAATAGTGTCATGGTTTCAGGTCAGCTCAGTCGGTAACAAAGCACCACGAAGCCGCTCACTCACCCCCCACCCCCTCGCCTGGCCACGTTGGGATGAGGAGAAAATACAAAGGCAGGCTTGTGGGTCGAGACAAGGACTGGGAGGGATCACTCCCCACTTCTGGTCACGGGCAAAAGACAGGCTCAACTTGGGGAAGAAACAAAATCAATTTAATTTACTACAAATCAAAACAAAAACAAAACACAAGGGTATTAGGAAGGGAAACTAAACATCAGAACAACCTCCCCCCGCCCCTCCTGCCTTCCCGGCTCAGCTCCACTCCCGGTGCTTTCTACCTCCTCCCCCCGGCGGCGCAGGGGAACAGGGGATGGGGGTTGAGTCAGCTCGCCACACATCGTCGTTGCCGCTTCTTTCCTCAGGGGGAAGATTCCTCTCTCGTTCCCTGCTCCAACGTGGTTCCTTTCCGCGGGCTGCAGTTCCTCACAAACTTCCCTGGTGCGGATCCTTTCCGCGGGCTTCAGTTCTTCCCGAACTCCCCTGGCGCGGGTCCTTTCCGCGGGCTGCTCTCCCGTCTCACACTGCTTCAGCGCGGTTTTTACCATGGGGTTACGGCCACCTTCGGGAGCCTCCGCTCCACCGTTCACCCCCATGGGCTGCAGGGCCATCAGCCTCCTCAGGCGCCTCCTCCTCCCCCTCCACTTCCATGACTCCAGTGTCGGCAGCGATGTTCCCCTCAGGTTTCCCAACCCCCACACTACCGGTTCCCCTTCTTAAATATGTTTTCCCAGAGGCGTTACCACCGTCACTCCCCACCTAGAGGCGGGTCCGACATTTTGGGGCAGCAAATTCTTTCAGCAACTTCTTAAAGGGGCCGTCTCTGCAGCCCCCCTCCCCTGCCACCAAGGAAAACCGCGCCACACAAACCCATAACAGATAGGAAGCAGAACAGAAAGCAAACACCAAGTAAATGGAATGCAAATTTTTCTGTTAAGTAGGTTTTGCTTACGACTTTATCCCTTCCTGTCTTTCCTCATCCTTCCTTGCTGCACTCACCCTCAAAAAGTGTCAGTCCAGGCTGAGGTGGCTGAGAAAAGCGAGATAAAAACTTTCTGTCAAAGGAAGTACAAAACTCAAGTGCCACCTTCGCCCAGCTGCCACCAACCCTCTTGTCCCTAATAAATTCTAGTTTCTTTAAAATCTTGCCAAACTACAAGACATACCAGGGTGATCAAAGAAACAATGTTACAGGATAGAATTGACAGTTGGCAGGCTCAAAACAGCCCTTCTTCATGCAGCCAAAGACACATATCAAATGGTATCAAGGGATGAATTTAACAGACCCCAACACTGTTCTTGCATAGCCAGAATATGATGTTATTTGCTGCTCTGTACTATTTGGATCTTATCCACATATTGCTTGATTTCTCTGGAATGGAGCACCTGCCCAGATGACTAATGCTGACTCCCACAGTAGAGAGGACAACACTCAAGATGCTATGCAAGAACAATACAAAGGACAAAGCACAAAATATTTTCATGTCACATTTTAAAGCCATAAAAATTATACACCCCATTTATTTCCACTCTCTAAAGACTTCTTTCTAATCATTATTCAGTAATGCCTGGTGGAAAAACTATCTTTTTGTTTGTTTGTTTGTTTGTCATGGACAATTAGAATAATTTCTTTCTTGCATACAACTTTACCATATGATGGTTGAGAGTATTAACAAAAATTTGAACACTGCAGCATGCATTGCTCCAACAGTAAAAGCTAAGCAGAAATGAGTCACAACTCTTCTGAACACAGAGTCCAAAAAACCCTGGTAAAAACTGTGTATGGAAATATCAAACATCCCAAGGACTGACTGCTGAACAAAACTATGTACTCCCTGTAGCCAGTCTACTTAGAAAGATGACTGAGAAAGCATACTATTAATCAGAACAACTACAAAACAGTGTACTATCATTGCTAAATACTCTAGTTCCATGTCACCAGTTACATACATACCTGCATATGTAGTTTAGATTATTTTATGTTATCAATCTGCCCATTCACTTCTGCATGTTTTTCCTGCAATAACCTGTTGAATGCTGAAATTCTTCCTTACTTCTTGAGCAGCCCTAGTGACCGCAGTTCAGTTTACCTACTCACCAAAGCACTACCGAGTGGCCAAAGGATAGAAGAGCCTTGCCCTCCAGGCACTTCTAGTTTTAACATTAATGTATTAAAGCAATTAAGCCTGTCTAGCACTCCTGGACAACGATGATCGTGAGAAGCATGCACTCAAGCAAACAATTCTCTCATGCACACCCCACTGGCAAATGTGTGTCCCAAGTCTTCCCAATGCTAGTCCACAGAGCCTGCAAGTGTTGGAGTCTGGTCTCCTGCCCTTTGATTTTGGAACTGAAGCAGGCTGTGCTTCGAGAGCCACAATTCAATTCATCAGCCAAAAGAAGAGCTCCTTGGTCAGGCTCCCTCACTCCTAAGCTTCCGTAGCTTCCAAACTTCTGTTAGTTACTCACTCCAGAACAAGCGAGGAAACTTCATGCAATGCCTCACTGTGAGAAAGATAGCTCCTCTGATACAAAGATAAACAGGATTTCTGCATTTCTTTGTCCCCACCTCTCAAATAAGTCTTAAACGGTGGCACATGCAAAATGACATTTTGTCAAAGCGTCATGTATTCTTCTAACAAAGAGAGCCAGTGATCAACAGATAGTTGGGAGTTCTTGAAAGACAGGCCGCAATGTCTGGGGACGAGCCAGCCAAATTCCTTCCTCCCCTCCAGAAGAGATTTAAAAAAACCAAAACAATCCAATGCAACTCAGATACCACAATCTGAAATTGCATGACAGTCTTACAATAAGGGACATTACAGATGACATACTGTAACACAGTAAAGCTCTTCATTAACATACTACATACAGTAGCTTGAAACACAGTCATGATTTTAACAGCTACGTTGAAGTGATTTTTGCAAGCAGTGGACAGTTCATGTCAAAACAAAAATTACAAATTATTACAAGTTTTCTTCCTTCTAAAGAATCTTTAGTAAATGCTATGACAGGTATGTTTTTCTCCCTGAATGCCAGATATGCTCAGCTAAATATAAAGAAAAACTCAAAAGTCAACATGAGATCTTAATTGTCCTAGACCATCATTATATTTAATAAAGATGTTTCTAGCCACACTACATCTTCAGTTTCACCTGCATAGCCACTCTGGATAAAAATCACATACCTGTTTACACCTGGGCAAGCAAGGTAGCCTTCAATAGATTAAATAACTGAATCTGAGCATTAGGGCAGTAAAAAAACCTAGTTTGACTTGTACATTGATGATTTGTAAGAAAAGCAGGAAAGCATCAATCCAGTTCTGATCTCCTACCAGTCTACCTGGGAGGTCAGAGGCAGGAAGAGGTTACAACTGTGGTATACACACAACAAACACTCCTGAAACAGTAAAAATGGATAAGAGGAGAGACAACATTTAGAAGGAAATTCTTTACACTGTTGAAATTGTTGGCATTTCCTTTGAGTGTCAGCATCATGCCCAACAATGGACAGTCACTCCCCTTGCCATCCTGGTGAAGGGCAGATTAGCGTCCACCAATACAAGGTGGTCATCTTTGCTTCCTCAGGATGGCTACAGAGATCATGACAATGGAGCAGGGAGGATAATGGCACATTATGATGTTGCACTAGACTGATAAAATAGCTGGTCAAACACTATGCACCCCACACAAAGCAAAAAGGATAGTTCTCCCCCACAGGACACAAGAGTGTTTGCAAGAGACTGACCTAAGGCCCAGTATGAACAGATTTTAACTCACTGGAAGTTTTAGAAGGTACAGATTTTTTTAAAGTTGGATAATTAATGAACACATACGAAACATGTAGCTGTAGATTTTTCTTAAACTCATTAATATTTGAAAATTACTGTTCTCCTTCCTTCATGCTTACAAACCCATTCAAATACCAGATCCTCAGAATCTGACTCAGTTTAACCTAAGATAACACTTCCTTTCTCCTTGGTTTAAGGGGTACCAATTAGGAGAGCTAGTGACATGTCAGCAACACAGAATCTAGCAACACTTGCGCTGATGTGATGGTTTGCACACAGCTCAAAATATGCTTCAGATATTGAAGGGTGAGACAGGAAAGCAGTAGAAGAGGACATGACATGATGGACACTGTATAAGTCCTTTCAGATAAATCAAAATCCTAGCTGAATCTGTGCCCCTGAAAAACAATTACTCAAAACCCCTGCTTTTCTAAACGAAATCAGAACATGCAAAAACTCCAGTTTTAAGTGTTAGGATGTGATATTCCAAAGCAGTCAACACTGATCATGTTCTGCTCCAAATAAGTCTCCTGGCATTTATTTATGGGATCTGCATTCCAACTGATGCGGAGTAGTTCTAAGAAAGAATCTGAAATGCAATCTCTTCCTTCCATAGGATTAATGTTCATGACCAATGTTCACCAAAAAGGCAAAACATCAGGTTGAAATATTCAAGTTCCAGGGCAGCTAGACTTCAGAGCCACTATTTTGCTGGCAAAAAACGGGGAGCTGGGTGTAAGAGAAATGTAGAATCCATTGCACATCCCGTATCGCAGGCTGAGCCCTTTTTCTTCCCTGTTCCCAACAGCAGAGGAGCAGAAGCAGAGATTCCTGGGAGTTCTATGCCAGCATCCCATACCCCAAGGAAACAGGATTAAGAGGTTGCCTCATGGTGCTTGAATGTTAGGGGAATAAAAGAGGTGCCTTCTCCAATGCATGGCCACTCTTCCCATACCACCAGCACCCCCCCAATTCCCTGACCATCAGATCTCCTCTACCCAGTCTTTCCATCCTTCCTGAACCCAACTCATTCCCACCATCTGCTTTATCACCACAAAATAGACTTCTGCTAACTAGAGGATGCAGAAAAAAACCTCAGAGCATTTCAGGAGAGATCAATACTAGGTAAGAGAGAAACCTGTTGTTGCATGTCCTAGAACAGCAACACATGCTTCTAGATATAAAACTACTTGCCTTCTGTCTCTTCTTCCCCCAAAAGATAGTTTGGTAGTAAACCTCCCCTTACTACAGGCTAAAACTGATATATGGTGGCAGAGGTACTAAGAAGCACATGACCATGAACGCCAAGCCCTGCCTAGAGAGCTATAATAAACACTGTTAAGCAGACTTGCTCAGTCACCTAAATGATTCAAGTACTTTCAAAACAAAGGAAAAGCTTGCTTTCCCTCTCTCAAAAAAAAAAAAAAAAAAAACACACCCAAAAACCCTGGATAAAAAAAAAAAAAAAAAATCACATGTTTAAAAACCTAAGGACTTGAAACATCATTCTACAGACAACTCTGACCAGGTCCTAATCCTCTGTGCATCTTCATCCTGAAATCAAGAGAGCCTTTGACAAAGCATACACAGCTATGATCAGTCTTTGGGTAAATTTGCATAAGATTTCTAAAACAGGAACAGATCCTGACATGGGATGAACATTTACAAATTGTACACAAAACACCTGACATAAGGGTAATTTTCTTTCTGATTTCTCCCTGTAAACAATAAAGAGCATTGTGGAACTGATCGAGGTGTTTAATATAGTGGTAGCACAAATTTCAGAGCTGCAGGGAGAAGCAGTGACAGAGTTAAAGAGAAAACTTTATCTGCCAACTTTGTAATCCATTTGAAATAACACAGTTATGTACTTGGCTTTGTAACAATTAGCACAAAGAATACACTACCAGGCTAACAAGATTTACCAGCAGAAACAAGGTGTGTCAGCAGCCTTCAACAGCATTTTGTCACTTGATGCTGCCAGGCTGGGTTTAGTACCATCTGTCCTAGTCAAAACAGTTACCTTTTTCTCTGGTCAACTTTAAACTTAAGATGCACAAACAAAACTTGAAGCAACCGAATGTCCTTAACAGTCTGTAGCACACGCTAACTTGGAGATGACACCTTGACCAGCTACACTCAAAGGCTTCTGTTTAGTTGCTTCCCATTATGTACCACGCAAAATCTAGAGGTGTAAAACTGAGGTAAGGAACAAAGAATAGTAAAAGATAAGCGAGCAAATGCACTACCCTCTCCTTAGCAGTCATCAAGGTGTTTATACCACTCCAAATAGATTCCAAAGCAAGGCCTAAGCTTTGCTTTTTAAACCGGTTTCATTACTTCTCCCAGGCTCCCCTATTTCTCAGTTCGGACAACAGCAGGCTTTTACAGCAGTCCAACCAGCCACGTTATAAACTGTACATCTGAAATGAAGCTCAGGGAAAAATCTGGAGAGAGAACTAAGACCCCTTCTCATAAATGCATAGATGGTGTGTAGGAGGTGGAAAGAAGCACTGCTAAATCTGTTACCTTTCCTGCGAATGATGAGCACACCAACCCTTCCAAAAACAGATTATGAAGGAAACATTATGCTGATGACCATGAAAAGCAAGTTCACTACTCTGGTTTTGACAGCAGATCAGCTGTATGCGAACACACGCACTCCTTCAAAGCTACCAGAAGAGCTATTACTTATATTTTTAAAAACATAAACACATGAAATTTATTGGAAGAAATAATGTTTGAAAAAATTCATCTTCATTTCAAGAAACTGTTTTATAAATTCCAAGCAAACAAAAGGAAATGACTGACATAAACAAGGCTCCTGGTAGAAGTTTCCATCTTTCACCTTTTGGTCTGACAACCCTGTGCTACACTCTATCACAACAGCCATCACTACTCCCTCCTGCCCTCATCCTTTAAATTTCTGCTATGCAAATACATGCTCATAATGGGGCAGTACATAGCTCTATCTCCATGCTGTGGACAAGGAAGAGTGTGTAACTGCTAAATGCATTGGCCCAGCAGTCAATCACAGCAAATGTACTTCAGACAAGTTTCTAAGACCATGGTAGGGATGAGGAGGGGTGGGGAACCTTTCTTCCATCTGAGGATCCGTGTGAAACACATTCATATTTACATCACCTTTTCAGTGACTTTTCTCTTGACCTCTTAGAATAATTCTCTCCAGAGAGGGAAATTAATTCAGCCTCCAGCTCCATTTGATCTCTGATCTTTCTCTACAAAATAATTTACATACAGTATGTCTATCTGAACTCTGTCAGTTATATCTTGATGGATTTGTAAGATGAAATATCGCATGCATAAAATTAAAAGTGACCCAACCATTAAAACTGATGCCACTAGGAATCTGAAAAGAAGCATTTGTTCAGATCAACTACACAAAGCATTAGCTAAGTCAGACAGGGGTTAAACAAGCATCTTAGAGTACAGTTCTTACATGGTCAAGATATGCTGGGTGTTAAGTAATGAACTGAAATGTTTGATGCCACAGTGTAATGTTATTATTTTTAATTGCCATAAGTATATTCATTAGGCAAAGAGTGTTTCATGTGCACATTATCATCTATAAGCTGCATTAGGGATATAAATTCTACCAAATTGGCCAGTGAATGCGTACATGCTTAGAATTAAACCACACATTTCAACAGCTTTAAAGTATTAACTGATTATAAATTATTAGCTTAATTATAAATACTCCACATTAGAAGCAATCAAAAGCTCAGTCAGTTCTCAATACTAGAACTGCTAACAGGTTTTACAGCTTCCAGCCTCCTTCCTAAAGGCTCACACAAAATTAAGAGATGCTCCAAGTCTTAAAAGTGTTCTCTACCCTAGCTCAGTTGCCCTTGTAATTTCCTTCCCCAAGCATATTTTGCACTTCTAGCTGTAAAAATAATTTTCTTTAGATGTGATAGATTGTTTCAATCACTGACATCTTCTCTTCTTCAGCTTGAATGGACACTCCCTGTTAGAAATACTGTCTCTACCGATAAGAACACATTTCTCATGAGTGACACTCCCCCTGACACTCTAATTGAATTTTTCATACCACTCCAGGGCAATGCATGTCCATATAGACCAGAGTGCACCCTTTGAACCCTAAAACCATCACAGGGAATTAGTAAGAAAAAAACCTCCACATAGTTCTTTACATATAATAGCACATAAAGAAAGGATTACATTTCACAATGAAAAGGTATAGCAAAAGTTGGACAAAAAAAGCCTAGAGCCTTTGCTTCATCCCACAGCCCCAGAGAAGAAATACACGTGGCTGACAATACTGGCAGGGTATCAGCTGCTCTAGGTGATGCCCCTTCCACAAAGGATGGAGTGGGAGGTGGGACAGAGGGATTAAGCAGCTTCAAAGGCACAAACCCTGTTTTATGTGCTTCTGAAGAAAGCGCAGTTACAGACTGCTCCTCTTTCTGTTTGTAGCTAACCTACTAAGCAGGGCAAAAGAAGTTCTTTATTTGCTGTGTCTCCTCATCTTGAGCTTCATTTTGACTTTTCTGTCCCAAGCCTGGCAAACCTCCTGGGCATGTGCTAACAAAGCATGAGCCAAGAGCTCCGAAAGCTGCACCAAAAGCTTGGAGGGCAAGCAATACGTCAAATACATTTCAGAATCAGGTTCTCTTCCTGCTTCACTCTTGCAAAAAGCATGTTTTTTTTAGAAGACTTTAACAGCTTACACCTCCAGTTTCCTCGCAGGGAGTATTTTGCATTAGACAAGCCACTGGCAAAAAAGGGTTTGCAATCTAAATTTTCAGATGTATTTGAGACTCTCCATTAACAAATTCCAGTCTCCAGATATATCACACAAACTTTTTGAAACACTTTGAGACAAGTACTTAAAAACTGAAAAATTATTGGTAATAATCCATACACAGGCCACTTAGCTTTCTCTAAGGGAAAGATTTAACACAGCTGACAGCAGGTGAGAGCCAAACAATTTAATGACAGTTTACTGTGGGAAAGATGGATCATCTCTTCTCCTTTATTATGTGCTAGCAGCTTTGAAGAAGTCCCAGACATCCACAGACTATGTACAAACTTTTATTTATTAACCCACAGATTCTTTAGGAAGTTCTATTAGTGGTCAAAATAGCCACCAAAATGGCATGTATCATATGTCACTGGTATGTGCTGATTATAACTAGTCTTCATATAAACTTCCTTTCTACTAATAGTACTAATAATTAGGTAGTCCTTATAAAAGCATTCTGCCTTCTTTCTTTCTTCCTCCCTCTCAACCTACAGGTGGGGTTTATTTATTTATGTTTTTTAGGAGATGACATTGGATTGATATTCTGAAACTACAGATTAATCTATTTCTCCACAGAGACGTGTTTCCTCCACACTTCAGTCCCAAATCATTTTGAAGTTTATACAAACCTCATCACCACACCAACCCAGGACATCAATTTGCCACTCATACCTATTAAGCATCCCACTGCAGTGCTTTGCTGAATAGAGATTGGCAGACATAAACACACATTGCAGTGCTTTGCCAAAATGTCACTCCAGCACCATAAACTTTCATTGCTAGCTAAAAAAACCCTCCAGCTGCAATGTTTGGTTTTTACAATATCAGCAAATGGCATCAGCTATCATCACAAATGCTCTGAAGATAATGACTTCCAGATAGGCACTGAATGAGTCACATTTAAGCTCCTTACCTTCCAAGGCTTACACACTTCCTCTTGGCCAGCAGAGGAAAGAAACACTGGAACATGGCAGAAGATGCTAAGGAGACCATTAATGTAACCCAGTAATGTTTGCAAGCTTATAAAACCTGTACCTTAAGTTGCACAAAAATGCCCCTATTAAGTTTGCCCAACTATCATGGGTTACATAAAACTACTTCCTGTCTGAAACAGGCGAATCTTTTCCACAACAGTGGGCAAGAACAGGAAAAGTTGCCATGAATATGAATCATCCCCAAATGAACTTAAACATATTCCTCTCAGCTAGCAGCACCTTCTTGAATATTTAACATGGGACTGGCAACTACTTAGAACAGGAAAGAAAAAACCCAAAACATTTCTGTGGGTACTGCATGAAATCCCACAGGTGGATGTATAGGAAAGACCGGGACACCATGAAACAGAACCGGTTCCACATTAGCCTGTGAGAATTGCATAATGCAATGGCCATACACATGCAGGGGAGACAAACACAGCAGTCTGGAATGTGCTGTGGGGGCATATTAGGTTAGTTAGAAAGGAAATTGGAGATGGAGGATATAGGAGATGGAAGGGAGACTGGAGTAACGAACACAAGAGAGAGGAAAAAAAGCATAGCCTGCAGACAAGCAAACCCTTATAATAAATGCAAAAGTCAGTCTTCTGGTAAAAGGATGGGAAGTATCTTTTGCTTCTCCCTCACAAGTTAAAGAAAAAGAAACGAAAAGTTGTGTTCTGCTATTTGTAGATATTACAAATATTATCTCATTATCATGACATACGAACAATACCTACTGGAGAATGTGTTCACCCTTCTATCATCTAGCAAACAATTCCTGTTCTTTGAGACCAAGGGAGATAAGCACATTCAGTTTAAGGATGGGGGTACTTTATTTCTCCAGGGTCAAAGCTAAATCTGTGGTTGAGCAATTGCTAGAAAACAAAAAGCAATATGATGCCACCTCCAAGTTCCTCAACTTAATTTCTCCACAGGCAATTAGGAATACATTATGGTCAGAAGTAGTGAAGGCAGCAGGTAGATCCGGAACATTAGTCTGCACTAAAATGTTATCTCACAGCATGAAAACCATTAGGAAAGCAGGAAAACTCACAAGACCTTTACATTAAACTCATATTTGTTCCTGAATTAATGAAGACAATAACCTCCAGGATATTTAGATAATACCACATAAGTCTTCTTCCCTTGTGACTCAAGTTCTCCTTGAGTCACAGATGGCAATGCATGGAAATGCTTTGACAGAGAACATGGTCTTCTTCAAGTACTGCTATTTTTCCCTCTGAGAAAAAAAATACTGACAACATGCCCTGCAGCAGGAAAGGCATTTTCTCTTAACCAGGAAGGGCAAGCACAGGTTGCAATTCAAAATTCTCCCAGCACTTTAACACTCTCTTCAACAAACAGAAACTCTAGCACTCCTACCTGGAGTCATCCACCTGTTTTTTCCCCAAGTATTGTTATTTTCTGTTCATATTCATCTGTCTTGCCCAGCCTAATTTTAAATATTTCAAATTATGGTGTTCAAAGTGAAATAAAATTAAGCTACTCATGTCCAGAAGTGCTACCATAATGTGCACATACCTGCCGAGAAGGAAGTAACAGGTAAGACCTTATCATAAAGCAAAAGAAAGGTAGAAGAAAAACATGGGATTTCCTTGCTGGCTTTGTGACTTCTGTAACCTTCCTATTTATCAACCTGTTCTATGTGGGCATCATTAACACATTTTACCAAATAAAATTGCTTGTAAACATTAAAGTCTGCTTCAAGCACTCTGTACTGTTCTATACAGCGCCATTATGCAGTATAAATATATACCAAGCTACATATGAGGGGCTTGCCTATGTAGAAACATCAAAGGAAAACAGAACTGTAGTAATGTAACTGCATGACGTGGCCTCAACTGTAATTGTTGAATTTATTTTGGAAACAAATTACAAATCATTGAATGAAAGCCACTTGCATTCCAATACAGAGCATTCATACAGGATTGTAATGCAATTTCACAAGTCTACTGACATTCATACCTCTGTACAACCTAGATGATTCCTGAGCTTTCCCATCCAAAAAATATGTGCACTGTCACGAGGGGAGATTTGATTATGTACATAAAGCTGATTCAAATCCTTAATATTGCCTACCTATAGGTGCCTTATTATTTATGATAAATCAGTTTCCTGTTTCAAGAATATGGATTAGCTTTACAGAATTGATGTTACAGATGTTTTAATACAATACACCATTGTTAATTCTGAGATCAGTAAAAAAGGCCCTACCAAAATAAATCAGTCCAGCTATGCTACAATCAAAGGCATATGTCAGTTCACCAACAATCCCACTTCCTTCTTGAATTCAAAGAAACAGCTAACAAATGCTTTCTCTTAAGAAGGGTCTTCTGTGATTTAGCTTCTGAGCAGTGTGGATCCCCTAATAGGGAAACTCTCTCCTCATTCTTCCACTCTCAATCCATCTACATACATTAAAAAAGGAAACATCGCTAATTGCTGCTAAATATCCATTCCGTTTTGCAGCAGTCACTCATACATTACGCATAGATCAAGAAATACAACGGTAAGGGAAAAAGTAAAACCTATCTCAAACTATGTGCTCTTCACACATTATGATTTAAAAAGAAATATGAAAACAAGTATTGTCTGCTTGATGTTTAGTTGTGACCACCTGAGCAGGCCTTCTCCTATACATTATCTAAACCACTGTGGCTTCCTTGAGGAAGATTTACTGTCTGCTAGTTATCCTACCAGAAACTACAGTATGCAAGCTTTCCAAGCCACTGCTGTAATTGCTCCTACAGACCAAGCAGAGTGTCACATCAGAACTGCAGCTGGGCTCACCCTGAACAACCAAAAATCCCACTCCTCTGCACTGCATCGCAAGGCAGAACTGGCACGGCTCGGCTCAAGTGTAGAGGGTTAGACCTCTGGCTGCTTAGCAGGCTTGCTAGGGTTTACATATATTTAATCATAAACATACCCGTTCTCTACAGTGACCTTATATTAGAGCCTTAAATGGCAAGTAGTAGTTGAGGAGGGCAATCAGATGTTGCTGCACCCCTGCAACCTGCTTGCTCTACAGTGTCTACCAGAAAGTTATCAACTCCAGAAGTTAAATGGGTGGAGGCTATTTCTGCATTTGCCACACTAAAATCTTATTAAAGTTTCTTTGCTTAATTCAGGGCTTGACTTCTTCCTCGTAATAAGCTCTAAGGGAGCTGAATAAACCTGCTTATTCCAACAAAAGAACAATTGGTTAAATTCTCATGTAACTTGCACTTACTGTCCTGCTTTTCATTTGGGTCTACTAGCCTTTTGGGACATCAGCTGGCTAGTAGCATGAAATGTAATGGAAAGGTAGAAAAACTCCCTAACACCTTTTCTGAAGAAGTAAATTGGGTGTCTGCTCAGTAGCTTTTCCTCTGCGTTTCTCAGCTAAGTTTTTGGAGATTAATCAGCTTGCCTATGGACTGGAAAGAAGATGGGCAACAGTGATCCTTTAACAAGCCAAGCACTCTGTAGAGCATACTGAGTGTGAAGATGGCCAGAAAACTAGAAGATATTCATATACTATCAAAACGCACGGTTTCACCTAAACCAAAATTTTGCCATGATTAGACCTATTTCTGGAACCTTACTTACAAAAAAGCGCATGCAAAAATATTTTTTAAAAAGTTCCAAGAATTTTCCATGTAGCATGTCAGTATTATGGCACAGTAGGAAATAAAATGTGCAAAATATATCTCAGAGATAAAAAGAGGCAAAATGAGAAAATGCCTATTTGAGCTTTTTCATGTACTAAGCAAGGCATTTATATCGTATGCAGGTAGCAAGGGGGCTACTAAAACACTGATGGAGACTTTAATGTTAGGCACTTAAACTTCACGGACTGCTACCCAAGATAACTTTGGTAAAAAGCCAAATGTCAAACCCAAGTTTCTAGTTATTTCCACATAAGATTTCTACAGAAGGATTTCTAAACAGATCTCTGCATTTTCATATGCAAGATGTAAAGTGCAAGAAATAAATATTTCATATTTGGCTTTTTTTCTTTTTAAACTACAGGTGGTAATTAACACTTTTTTGGGAACACTCAGGAATATTAGTTTGCAACAAGACAGAACAGAAATCTTTGAAAGATGAAGTATTGCTTGCATTTCAAAATGGGCATTTAATAAAAGTAGAAAAGAAACCTCCATTCTGCTACTGAAAAAGAGAGGAATCTTCAGAGTCACTTAGAGGATTTGCATCCCTTCTCCCAGAAAGATTGCCCAAATTAACAAATAGCAGCTGGCTGGAGTACACTGTGATGCTTGGTATCTTAACCAAAGCCGAGTTGCTCTCATTTCATCAAAATTAAAAGGTGTTTCATCATGTCTTTATTCTCAGCAGCACACAATATCTCATGGTGCTTCCATGTAAAAAGGAGGAAAAATGCTCCTACATATTGGTATATTTGATTATGGTGATTCCCCAATGTGGATTCATCCTGGCTCTAAGCAATGTGAAAATGGAAAAAATCAGCCGTTCATAAGACTAGCTATTCTGACCAAGGAAAGTAATAATACAAGAAATACTCTATACCTGTGTGTTCCACTGCACTGAACATTTATGCGGGGACAGTGTTTGGCTTTAACAAGTCCCCAGAAATACAGGCTGGGATGAGGGGGAAGAAGATATGGCAAAGTTACCATTGCTTTCATTCTTCTAAATTATTTTTCATATTAAATGCAATTAACAAGGCCTTTTAGCTAAATAATATTTTCCATGGAAAAAAAAGGCTAATCTGACAGTCTTCCCACTTACAGTCTTCTTTTCCCTGAAAGCTTGATAGTTCAACCAATAAGTTATATAATCTGCTCTGTAAGTATTATCTATCTATATGTTATCTGCTACTGTAATTTTATGTTTGTGTTTACAGTGCTGTTTACTGTAAATATGTTAAATTAAGAGATACTCTAGAAAGAAAAAGGATTTAGCACATATATATACCAAACACAACACATATAGATCATATCGATCCTAAACATGATAAGGACAAGGTCTGCTACTCTATTTACTTTAGTAAGATCTACAGCACAGAAAATCTGTCTAACTATGTCTTTGCATGGTACTCATAGTACCTTGCAAACCTTGAGGTTTCAGCTTGACTGGGGATTTTGGTGCTAGAACAGCATAAATAAAATTATTCACTATAGAAATCACAGAACGTACCAACAGATTTATTCTTGAGATGCTAGAGAATCAAACGACATTAATTTAGTGAGGTTAAGAACTTCAATTAGTTAATTACCTATCTGAAAAAAATAAACTTTATAATCCATATTTTGTTCTCAGGCAATATTATACACTAGATATTCACTAACTAGTACCCCTCCATACTATCTGGATCTATATGCTCATGCTAAGCTGAAAATAGAATATTCAAAGGATTTCACAGCTTTCTTAATTTAGAAAAAACCCATGTTCACTTCTACAGTAAATGTACTTATAATTAATCTTCCTTTTTTTTTTTACTCAATATAGAAGCACACTCACACTGTACACAGAAATAAAACATGCACAGGCACAGAATAAATTTAAAGCAAATGTTTTAACTGTATAACCCATTATTTCAGTTTATCGTCTTCTCTTAACAGAGAGAAGAAAGCATGAAAAAGAGAAGCAACTTCTTTCCTGCTTCCAGGAAGAGTCCCAGTGATTACAAATAACAGCATTATTATGGGCAGATTTTAAAATTAGGCCCAAATTTACAACTAGTTTATAAAGAGTTAATCCATTTTTAATAGGCTCTATGCTAAATGCTAATGTGCATTAACAATGATTTTTTAGTAGGTGAGTGCTGGCAATGCATGAAAGAATTTTGGATTCTAAATCTTAAGAATTGTTTTGTCTTTATTAAAACGCTACTTGCAGCATGTTAACCCTTTTAAAATTAATACAAGCCTCCTAGCTGCCACTACCTTTGCTGTGTTAAGCAGTGAGTTTCTGCCAAAGCGTAAATCCCCCAGGGTAGTCCTCAGATGGGCACTATCAAGTCAGCTCTGTCACTCACTTGTCTCAGCTGTCACTTTGCACTGCCTGCTTACATCGGCTACGGGGTGGGTAGGTGACAGTGCGGTGTGACAGCAGCCCTCCAGCCCGGCCTCAGTTGGATGTTTAAACCTGTTCTTCATGGTCCAAAGCACACCAGTATTAAAGGCTGCACTAGGCAACCTCAGACGAACTTCTTGAGAAAGCATTTTGCCAAGAACCTGCTTTATATTTCCTTTGCATGAATACTGTTGTATCCACAGGTAAAGAAACGCTACAACTGTTTTCAATGAGTTGAAAGTCAAAACCAGACTTCCATCATGGCACAAGAAAAAGGCATCACCATGCAAGACTACAGACTTTCACACAAGTAAGCAGATCACTAGTAGCTGATCCCAGCAACGACCACTAGTTAAGATGGGCTTCCAAACACATTTTGAAGCAGCTGATAAATATTTATTTCACAGTCCCTGATCCTGTAATTGATGGCAAAGAAGTAAACTCCTCCAGTAGCATGGAGGCTGAGTTTATAGCAGTTCACAGAATAATTCAGGCTGGAAGGGATCTCAGGAGGTCACCGTTTTCTATGTTCAGTTTGAGGACTGGGACTTGATTATGGGAGTCCATGTGAACTGGAAGAAATAATTTGTCACAAGCTTGGAAGCCAACTAAAATAACAGATTATTGGCTAATGCCTTTTAGTCTTCTGTGGAAAAACAGCCTGTAATCATGCTTCTATCCACTTTTAATGGATAAGCTTCATTTGCAACTCCCTGTCAAATCCCATGACTTGCTTACACTGTGTAAGTAGGGCAAACGTGTTCATCTTGCACACGGGAGATAGAGCCATTTGCTTTAGGACAATCCCAAATAGATGTCCATAGGAAGACCAACCTGCCAAAGGCACTGCTAGCCCTACTCAAGCTCAAGGAATGAATTTGCTAGTTGTGGTCTCTTATTCCCAGTTTAGAGTAGACTAAAGATACCACAGCCTTACACAAAGTTACACTGATGTTTTGAATATATGCCTGGTTGGCACGTTCTCTTATTTCACAGAGACCCACCCTGTTTCCTACAATGGACCTGTGTCCTACTGGTATTCTGAATGCCCACACCTGGTCCCCACCCAACTGTCAGCTTACCTGGAAAAACCAAGCAAAATCAATCTCATGTACCTCTGAACTGCACAGAAATGCAGAAATACTAGGTTGTAGAATATCTTTATGTGATTGAAATTTGATGTTAACATTTTTGAAATGGCTACTCATCCCTTGCAAAACCAGTAGGAGACAGAGGCAGAGCAGCCCACTAGGAGCTGTAGATACTAATCAGCTAGACGGCCATACTGCATAGATGACTGAGAATTTCATTCTAAAAATACCAGTATCAATAAGCAAATGAATGGGCTTGCGTATCTAAAGAACAAAGCACCAGTTCAGAATAATGGAGTTATTTATAGGCCTGTGGAATAATATGCTTGTACATTACAGATGTCCTTTAATTTCACAGATGTGATTTTATTCTGTTACAGCCATCATGACTCATATTTAAGCTTTATAATATACAGAACAGAATTAATGAAAGTCAGCAGAGATTTGCTTCATACTTTATAATTATAAGGATCTATTTTTTTAATCTTAATATATATGTGTTAGGTATGGTCAATACTAAAGTAGGTAATTGCATGTTACAGCAATGATGATCTTTATGACACTGAGTTTGAAGATCTACGAACAGAAAAGAATATTCTCAGCGTAAAATTACAAAAGAGCTTTAGCAGAAACTAAGGGTATAGACTACTGTGACCATGCCATACTTGTATACCCCCTGGCAGTTCATTAGATACTCAATTTTGCAAATCTTCAACACAGCTTTTACAAAGGACCATGGCCACATCAAAAGCAACATTTTACTTATAGCTGAACAAAAAAGGACTAGAAAGCCCCCAGGCTTTTTTTTTTTTGTTCTCTGAAAGAGAACAAAACTGCTTGTGAGATGTTTTCAAGACCAATCCACCACAGTGGAGTGAATGCCTACCACAACATAATACCCATTTCCCCCGCCGAACTAAAGCACCAGTGGGATTTGTCAGACAAACAGGAATCCACTTCAATAACAGATAATGATAAAGAAGAGTTTTTAAGGATTCAATTTTAACAGCTCCTCTGGACACTAACCGGAAATAAGATACACCACAGAACTTCTTCATGGTAAATCCATGAGACACCCATATTTTTGTGCAAATACTAGTATTCTTCATAATCCTATTTTTTTCTAACACTTAAATGTTCATACAGAAAACGGCACAAAATGAGGTATTTGTCTCTTCTGGGTTATTTTTGTCTCCAAATAACACTACACATTTTAAAGCGTTGTTCCCACCAGCTATTTGGGGTCACTTTTCACCTAGTGTAAGTGGAAGTATATAACTGCAGTGTATCAGCAACAAAAATGTAGTAACGCTTAGTATTATGCAAATACTTAATGCTCACATTGGCGCTGGAATAAAAATATCTACAGAGTGTTTTATAGGATGAGCTGGAGCAAATTTAATCTGAAGAGTTCAGAACATTTTGGAGGCATTTTTTAGTTTGTGTCACTATATTAACGGAAGATAGTGACTCTCCAGCTAGATCTGGACTTCAGATGCCATGTATGTAACCAGTTAGTGGATTGGTACACAAACCCTTCTGCTCGTCATCTGCAGAGGATACAAACTGTGCAGTTAAACCTCAGATTTGCTGCTTGACCTTTCAGCTCTAGCAGGTTGCTTTTCACTCCTGAGTTATTTGGAGAAAAAGTTATCTTCCCATTCAACTGTCCAGTGATCCTACAGCTGCTGGCCCCCAACTAGAGGCTGCTGAGTTCAGAATCACCCCTAGATCACACTTCAAACCATGATCCAAACTTACTAAGACTTTTCAGAATAGTAAAGTTCCATGCCCAGTCCTACTCCAGTTCCCAAATCCTGCAAGTCGCTCAAAATACAAGCTATAAACAGCAGACATTTTCTTTGCTCTTAATTTGTATAGCATAACACAAATCATCCTGCATTCATACCACTGACAGACACAAAAGAAAACACTCCATTTGCCCCTCAGTTCAGGGAGGCCACTCATCATTCACTTTTTCACCTGGAAGAGACTGTAAACAAACAAACCAACCAACCTGTTTGGCCAACTGATCCTTCTTCACCAAGCCAGTGGCTGCAGCAATGTTGCCTGCTCCTTCCACTGTCTTCTGGGCCACCGCTGTCACTCCTGTCACCACAGCACCCCCAACATTAGACACTTGCTCTTTGGTCTTCTCAGCCACTGAGGAGAAGCAGAAGATGGAAAAACACATTACAGCTCTGGGAGCTGTAAGTTTTTCAGAGAATCGTATCTATCACTGACAGCACAACATCATGAAGAGCCATAAGGCTATTACACTTTGTGTACCCCAAGTGGATCTTAAGAAATGAGACTATCCATCTGGTAACACTGGAGCAGCAGAGGTAAAAATAAGCTTTATTTGTGGCTCAATTTCTTGAATGTGAAAGACATTTGACATTTTCATTCATGCCTAGCTCTACTTTAGGGAAGAAAAATCATTACTTAAGGGCCCTTATTATGCCCAACTCACTGTGTAACATGTAATAATTGCATTCAATATATCCCAGTTTGGAAATGCATTCCAATGCATGGTCCACCACGGAAGACAAGATTTTTTTTTACATTAGACTCAAAAGCCACTGATTATTCTTTTATTTTTATTTTCTAAAATACACTTGATTAATAAGCAGAGCTACTGTTGCTCAATCAGAGAATTTAAAACACAACCTTTTATCCAATTCTCTGAGATTTTTTGCCCCACTGCTGATGTGTCCATCTATAACATACTAATCTACAAAAAGATTGAATGCCAAAGATGCCAAAGCAAACTAGATTAATAGTTAACTTCCAAAACGCAAGGAAACAACAACTCATTTAGCCTACATTTACAACAGCAGTTGTCATTCTACCTTTCAGAATATCACTGGGTTCTTTCTGCTTATTCATCCCCAAGGGCTCTTTCTGACAGCAGCTTGCACTATAGTGAAACCGCTCTAAGAAAAGAGATGGGATGACTTCATGCCTTCAAGTTACACAGACAGATTTTCAGCTAAAACCACATTTACTCACCTAAACAAGGGACTGTTCTTCAAAAACATCCAGCATATAGTTTTTTAATTCTAATAATCCTATAATTTCCTCCAGCCCAAATCGCATCTGATCCATAAAATGTATTCCTAGCTCTATTTGCACCCTGAGCACAGGATGGATTCTGCTTGGCAGATAGACTACCCTTTTTTGGGAAGCACATACGAATAGAAGACTTTCTACGGATAAATTAGATTTCTTTAATTCCTTACATAAAAAGTATCAGCTGCCCATATCACAGGGCACACAGCATAGATTGCTATGATTGACATTAAATAACAACAATTAGGAAAAAGCTAGAAAGGTAAAACATGTGCCTAATATGTGATTTTTATTAAAGACCCAAATAATAAATATCTGCTGACTGAAAATGGAGGCAGATAATTTTAATGCTCATTCTAACTAAAGTTAGTAACCAACTGAGTATTCCCTCTGTTATGACCAAAACCAGGAGCTTTCATTATAGAGCAGGACAACAATGGACTATACATAGTCTGACACTAGAAACAGAAAAAGTCTGTTCCTAATATCTTCCAACCTATACATGCTAATAAGATACAAGTTCACAAGAAATTTCATTGTATCCATCCAATACTCTATCGCCATGCTTTTCCCAGAGAAAAAAAAAAAAAAAAAAAATCAAAAGGGGGTTTTGCTGAAAAGCAAATGTTGCCCTCAGGGAAGGTTTGACGTAATGTTAGCAAGTGCATAAAGACATCTATTAAGATGCCCCATTTGATTATTACCAGCTACAGACTATAAAAATCTCTGGATTCTACACATAAAATATATATAGAAAGTTTTTCACTAGTTCTTGCAAACACATATCTTAAGGTGTGTGTCCTAGTAACGTGTTATATCTTCCAAGGAATGCTGAGATCTGACTGTGCACAGGGTCTTTCAGAAACAAACTGAGTAATGTTATAATATAGAAACCTGTTAACACTTTCATATATTTAGAAGGGCAAGAAGAAATCTCAAACAGAGCTATGTAAAAAAAGTATCTTGCAAAAATACGTATTACAGTGAAATTCTCCAAGAATTGTAAAAAATAAAGACAGAGATGTGTTTCGGGTAAATTTCAGTATTGCTTTTTATTTTTCCTCTGTCTCATTACTTTTCTGGGAAAGAAGGAAAAAAGAAAAAACAAAACCAACAAAAGATACATAAAGCAAGGTCCTTTTCCTTGTATGGAAGTGACATATGCTGTTTTGAAAACTCCCTTTTCCAAAATATGTTGAATGGCAGAACATTTAAAAAAGACAAATTCAGCAGGCTTGGTGCTGACAAAGGACCACGTGCTCAGCTGCTCTTGAGCGGACTCCTTGCTTCTGATAAAATGATAAAGCATGGTTGCAACTGTGTTCATTGTCAATAGTCATAATTACTTTCATTATCTCAAGATCTTAAAAAAACTGCACCTCAAAAGCAAAATATCAAGAAATAGAGTGAAATTAAATGCACTATAGATGCTGCAATACAAAACACCTAATTCCCAATGCCACTATTAAAGCCACATTTCTCAGACTATGTTGTCATGGCAAGTATGACCACCTACCAAGAGCAACTACGCAGTGGCTGCTGTTCCCACTATCAGAGTGTTTTGGGAAGGCTCTGTCTGAAGTCTGTTTTTTCCTTCCAAAACCACATTACCCTAGGAAAGGCTTAGCACATGCAAACAAAAAACCCCAAAGAATCAGGCCACTAACACTGTTGCTGGCACAACAAGAAGATACATGATAAAAGGAGTAACAAAAGCTGTATATTTAAGATTGCTTCTCTTTCAGACTGTCATGGTTTAACCCCAGCCGGCAACTAAGCACCACACAGCTGCTTACTCCCTCCCTCCCCCGCCTCAGCAGGATGGGGGGAAGAGAATTGGAAGGGTAAAACTGAGAAAACTCATGGGTTGAGATAAGAACAGTTTAATAATTGAAATAAAATAATAATAACAAAAAATTGTAATGAAAAGGAAAATAAGAGAGAGAGAGAAAACCCAAGAAAGACAAGTGATGCAAATGAAAACAATTGCTCACTACCAACTGACGGATGCCCAGCTAGTCCCCGAACAGCAGCCCCCCAGCCAACCACCCTCCTCGTTTTATTGCTGAGCAGGACATCATGTGGTCAGGGATATCCCTTTGGTCAGTTGGGGTCAGCTGTCCCAGCTGAGTCCTCTCCCAACTTCTTGTGCAGCCCCAGCCTGCTCACTGATGGGGCAGCGTGAGAGGCAGAAAAGGCCTTGATTCTGTGCAAGCACTGCTCAGCAACAGCTAAAACATCCCTCTCTGTGTTACCAACACTGTTTTGGTCACAAATCCACAACATAGCACCATACAAGCTACTATGAAGAAAATTAACTCTACCCCAGGCAAAACCAGCACACAGACATAGCATAAGAAAGCTGACACAGGAGGTACCACAACAGCTCTCTCATACACTGCTTCAGAAATCAGAGCCATGAAGATAAATTCAGCAAACTATACACATAGCACTGATTTGCAAAAGCACTCATACTAGTAGGAGAAAGAGAGAGTTTTCTTTCCTGTCTCTAAGGAATACCTAAACACCATCAAAGTCCCTTTTACTAGAGTGACTTTGTAAATAAGGTCCAGCATGTTGACTCTTCAGCTCTGAAACCCTCATGACAGGAGATGAAAAACAAAAATAGGTTTCCAGTCTCATGTATTTCATTGCTTACACTAAGTAGTAACAGGGGAAAAGCATTAAGTCCACACAAACAAATCAGTTCAGAATGTAGGGCGTTGATACCAACTAATTAAATTAATCTGAATACCAGGTTGCTTAACGATCTTAAGCCATTAAGTCTTTCTAAAGTTGATGTCTGCTTTGCATCACGGTGCTGAGAAACAGAGTATATCAGCTTCTGCAGGGCTCTGCCATGTTACAGCCTGATTACTTCTGACCATCTGTGCAGAGACTGTCCATTCCAGTAAATGATCCTCGGACGGTGTACAATGACCATGCCAAGGCTAACTTTGAAACTGAAGTTCTAATACTGACTATAGCACTGTGCAAAAATTATTAGTATTGAAGGTTTCTTTTCCCCACTTATTATAGACAACTGGGTAACATACGATATCAATGTGAAGCCTTTGGAGCAATTCAAAGTGAGAATTAGTTGCTTTCAATTTTGAACAAGAAAAGTGGACGAAAATCACAGGATTTCTCTGAATTAATGAAATTGCTCTTACTGCACTAAATATACTTCTGAATATGTATTTCAGACAATAAGGTTGCCTTAGGTACTTGAAGAATTCATTTACAAAGAAGTCATAAATACATTGGGGGTTCTTTAATTCATACAATTTACTGAAAGATACCTGATGGAGTTAAAACAAACACAACAGGAATACCAATGACTAGGAATGTTACGAAAAACAAGAATGATCAGGTAAAACAACTAAGCAAAACACTTGCCTATGGTTCATAACTGTTGATACTGTGTCTTGACTCAGCTTCAGAAAACAGACACGTGGTCGAAGTATCAAGGGCTTTTTGGCCCTGATCTTTTGTATAAACCAGTGCTTTACTTTCATTATCAGGAAACAGACTGTAAATATTTCATCTTTGGTACTATACATTGCTGGACACTTATCCCTGGGAGATAAGCAAGATTGATGAATTATGCATTTACAGTCAAAGGCCAGTAGACATGTTAATTAGGCAGGCAAGTCAGATACACAAGTTAACACCCCATAAAACCAATAAGCAAAGCTGCTTCATCTTCAGAAGTTCTGAGGAAGGGTGACCTGACAAATAACATGCTCACCATATTCCTGTGAATCACAGCCTGACATCCTCATTTTACAGTGCCTTGATGCCACTAAAACTGGTACAATCAGGTAATGCTTTGTTTAAAGCAAGAAACATCTGTCTATTATTTCTGGGTTTGGAAAAGCAACTGAAAAGCATATTTAGTTGTTCAGCACTTTGAGGTGCGTCAGCTCCCAGTCCCTTCACCAGCAAAGGATTTTAAATGACAAACTATTCAAAAATAGCAAAACTACCAAGACCATGGAACTCAGGCAGGACCGACTGCACAAGTGTGAGCACGCACTCATTTTGATCTGTGATTCTAGTTTGCATTTGACTGTCTTCAACCTCCTGAATCATTTTTATTCACATAAAACGTATTATTTCACCTCAGGTTGCACTTGATATTAACACCCTAGTGCATCATAAGACCACCAGAACTGGCAAACTCCTAGTCCTATGAAGAGAGACAAGTAGGTCTTCACAAGTGCCCTAAAAGGCAGTTTGTTACATCAACTTTAATAGTGTTGATTTAAATGGATTTGATTTCCAAGACAACTTCACTAGCATTTCTCAGTGTCTTCGTATCATATCTCATAGCATCATTACAGTGAATCCAAATCTGGTTTGACCTACCTTCTCTGCTTGCCAGAACAACTCTTCATAGGCTTGCAATTTTTAAAAATGTCTTATTTTTCAATATGTGCCCTAGCAATTCTTCTGTTCTTACACTACCAAGCCCATACTGTTTCATTTTAGAAACCGTGCTCTCTGGATTTTGCATTAGGTCTCCTTGTCTCACTGCCACATTTCAACCTGCATGCCCTCTATTCATTTTCCATTTTCATTCAACAGCCAAACTCCTTTCAAACAGTTTAATAGGCCAGAAGGAAGCAAACTGTGGCACAGAACCCATTATTCTCAAGCTTTGGGTGTTTCACTTTGTCACCCATTTCCTAAAGTGGGTGAGGAGCGACCACTGTTTTGCCTAAAATTCGCAGTAACTTTTCTAAATTATCTATTCACAGGCGCTGCACGTAACAGATGTGCTCTCCTTATGTTTGGCTTTATAGCCTGTTTTGTATCTTGCAGAACAAAATTTAACGTCTTTTCAAACTTGTCAAAAATTCTATTCATCTAGTTAAAATTTTCTGTCTCACTACACATATTGCAATCACATAATAAAGATGGATACTCTCAGTATTCGAGATTGGTTGTTTCTCACAGAAGGGAAAGAAGCTCCCCACTAAGCAGGCCTACTATAGAGTCCCAGTGCTTCAGCAAGTTTCATATATGTGCAAATGCCCTTGACTTTTATTCTACCACAGCGCAACTTGGTGAACATCACCTCTACTGACTTGCCTGTTAGTGCTGTCAATTGCTGTTCCTACATCTGCGATGATATTAGATATATGTGCCTCAAACCTCATTCTACTGTTATCCTCTACTGGTTATAGTAATGATCCCTCTGAATGTTTCTCTTAATTGAGGTCTAACAAGCTGCAATTTCAAACCTCATAACAATAGCGTGCATGTTCAGCCTGAGGCTAAACTTAGAAGGACTATCGTAGATGTTCTGTTCAGTTTTCTTACTAGAAATACTCTTGACTGACTTCTCAACCATTTATTTGGGTTGTGTTATTAAGTACTGCCATTTGTTTACCTACAGTTGTTTATCCTTTCCATTGGCTTATGTGAGCACAGGTGAATGATGCACTGGCTGTACACAAGCCAGAAAAAAAAAAGAAATACTCTTCTACTCCCTTACTTATTTGTTTCCCAGTTCCTTAGGGGAAAAACACCTTAAACTTCTTGACAATGCATCTTCTTCACATCTGTGGAAGTCCCATATTCTATGGCAGAAAATTACACATTCTTTTCAATGCACTGTGGTCAGCTGAGGCTTTCCTGGACTCTGTAGATATCAAAGACTTCCATTCATTTTGCCACTTACTACAAATTATTGGTTACTGGTTTCAGTTCACACCTAAAATGATCCCTGAACATGAATTTTAAATGTGAATTTACTCTTTTTCAGTGTAGAAATGCTGATGTGAATATACATGCCCAGCAATAACTTCAAAGCTTGCAAGTGCTGTTGCTACTGGGAGATTAGTGGTTCTAAAAAAACATTTTAAAACCCTCCTAACTGTGACAAATTCAAATCAGTTTATCAAAACTCTGGAATTTGTTTCTTTCCTATAAGCTATTTCCCTTCGATCTTCCCACCCAACCAGCTCCAGTGGGACACACTGATGAGTTGCAAAAATCTTGTGGGAACAGAGAGGATGATGGGGCACATCCACACTGAGGTGGCAGCATGACTGTGGGTGCTGCAAGCACACCTTATCTGAAACTGCACTACCTGTGTGATGCTGGAAACAGACCTCAGGCTGGGATGAAAAACCACTAAGAGTACAGGTGATACTCAGGTATTAAGTTCACACTGAATGCTCTGCAGCCACAGGTGTACCAGTTTAAAGCCCTCTCAATCAGTCCTGCCAGCTTACCAGCAAAACCACCTTTTCCTCCTTGGGAGAGGTGGATCCCATCATGCCCTAGCACACCTTGTGTTTCCAAGACTCTTCCATGATTATAAAAACGAAAGTTCTGGCAGAGGCGCCAATCCTGGAGCCAGGTGTTGATGTCTTGGGTACACCTGTTTCTTCTTCCATTACTGGGAGGATTGAGGAAAACACTGCTACCCGTGCTCCCGAACCTTTTAGCAGTCTTCCCAGGGCCCTGAAATCTCTTTTGATCAACCTTGCACTTCTGATCGCAACATCATTAGTACCCGCATGAAAGATCAGGAGGGGATAACAGTCTAAAGGTTGTACTAAGCTCACCGCTCACCTGGTGACATCCCCGACCAGGGCCCCAGAGAGGCAGCAAGCAAACTTCACTGAAAAGAGGGTCCGGCCTGCAGGCGGGTGCCCCCGCTCTGCTCAGGAGGGAGCCACCAGTGACCAGCACTCGCCATTATCTCCTCTCGGCTCCGGTCTCACGGCGGCTCTTGCCGCCAGGGGTGGCTGGACGCGCCCCTGGTAACGGCGCGTACGCAGGCTCCTCCCCTTCCACCTCGTCACGCGCGCTGCCTGCCACGCCCAGAGCCCGGTACCCGTTCCGTAACGGTACCCCAAGAGGGCTCCTCTCACCGCTCCGCGCAGGAGCCTGCTGCCGCCCCTCCCTACCCCCCGTAACGCTGCCTTCCTCCCGGCACAAAACAGATCCTGCACCTGCCTCCGCAGCGGCCACGCTGAGCTGC
>VYZV01011525.1:50448-87820 GCA_013401275.1 Pandion haliaetus
CACGAGCCTGCCTTTGGATTTTCTCCTCATCCCCCCGTGGCCAGGGGCGGGGGTGGGGGGTGAGTGAGCGGCTTCGTGGTGCTTTGTTACCGGCTGGGCTGAAACCGAAACCACGACACAGGCCAAAATTGGTTGCCCCCCAAAACAGGGCTACTGATTTAGTTTATCTAAATAGGCTTTTTCATTCAGACAGTCAAGGCTTCACCGTCCTGAAGCCGCATTCAATACCCAGTGTTGTGCCTCAGACCCCTGAGTAGTCAATAACTGCTATGTGTTCTGTGTAAGACATCCAAATGATCTTGCCCAAAACAGCTGAATCTCCTTTTTTAAAACAAGTAGTCAGTTCCCTGTATCTCCAGGAAAAGCATCCTAAAAGACTGGTCTGCTTCCATATTGGGCATCTGCATTTTTCCCTAGGCCAAAATACAGATTTCCTTTTGTGTTTTGAAACAAAGATGCAGAACTTGTGCAGAATTAGTGTCTCAGGAGTTTATCTGCTCTTCATGGTCCTAATCTACAGGAGATATTCAAAATCTTTTCAGAGTTAAATTTGTTTTCTCTATCAATATATTTTTGCATTCATTTCTTATTAACACTCAAAATTGCTGATGAATGCTCCATTGTGCTTGATGTTTTACAGCCATGATCAGACAATATTCTTTGCTCAAAAGGGGTTATTATCTTGCTTTCATGACAAGGCACAAGCAGGGAAATAAAGCACAGATGAAGGATGTGAGAAGGAGTAGTGAGAGTGAACCAGGTGAACCATTCACAGTAAGGATAATCGCAGATCACTGCCTGCCTAGGTGCCAACAGCCCTGTGAAATGAGAGTTTAGCATCCCTGTAGCTTTTTTAGTGGTGAACTTAGAATATGGAGTGGATTGTTTCTCTTCAGCTTTCACTGTAATCTTCTCTACTGTTTGCAGCCAAGGTCTGCATGTGTTCAACCTCTGGCTAACATACCACAAGATGCTGCCTTTGTTGCTGCAATTTCAAACTTCTCTGAAAGAGACTGATCTGATTTACCATACAGTTAAAGGATTCCTGGTTATGCCATTGTTCAAAAATGTCTGTGTCAAGATGCGTTGAACTTGATGCATCCTTTTGTACACCACACACAAACCCACTCAATATCTTCTTCCTTTCCATGTCATCAGGCACGGTGCTGTTCTGGTTAGGAGCAGCAGAAGTTAACTGCCCTTGTCCCTAATCAGGGCCCTCTCACAGGTAATGGTTTATATGTTTTGGCTACAATCTACGTTAAGCTTTTGTATATAAACTGTTTATAAAGGGCTAATTTGTTTTCAATGTTTCAATCAATTGTTAATAATTATTATTTACTGCTAATGTCTAACCAAGCAGTAAATTCTTTGTACGTGTGGCGTACACTCCTCAGTACTATCTTCTGTCAGCATCCTCATAACCGTGTTATGAGTTATGAAACTCTTTCCAAATATTAAACTCTTTCAGAACTACTTCAGATGGGCGTAAATTAGAATTGTAAAGAATTTCCTCTTGCTATTCATGAGCTAAATGCAGCTTTCATTATTCTATGACTAGCTTGAATGTTCTGCTGAAGGAAGGCATTCCCCATCACCAGCAAACTTGTGTTTCGATTTGAAATGTCTGATGACATACTTTTAAACTGAACATTCAGCTTCCTAAATGAACTTTAATGTTCTTCACTTAAAATCATCATGCTGAACACATTAAAGAAATGGTGGTATTATATTTCCATTTAGTGATTTTAAAAGATTGTGTTTCAGTCACTGCTACTTTTGTCTATTGCAAATAATATAGCATTCACTCTGTGGGGTCATCTGTGCAGCGAGATACTAACAGCATCAATGACAAAATGAGACCTTGACACTTCATTAAGTCATCTCAGTCTAAGAACAGCATTTCCAGTGTCTTTAACATTTTTCAAAAGTCAGCTATATTGCTCCCATCCCATTGCATCTTCTCAACACAATGTTATAATTTTGCAGTTTTGACACATCTAGTGTATAGGCACTGAAAACCATCCTTGCCTGCTTTTGACTTCAGTGATCTCCATTTGACTTTACCTGTCTGATTGGAGCTACCATTTAGTCGAGCTCTGTGGAAGACTGATTCCTCACAGGGACCACAGAACTAATTTTACACATGGCCTGGTATGAGATGCTGAGTCAGCCAAAGCTTTGAGGTGGATCTGCCTTGTCCCTTCCACTAAAGAAGCTCCCTAAAGGTGATCAAAAGGTTCAAAAAGCCAGGTATGATGTGAGTAAAATCTAGGCAAACAAACCCAACTTACTAGTAAAGCTCAGTTAGATTAGCCCAACCAATTAGCCCAGCAGAAAATAAAAATAGTTTATACTAAGCTTGCTCCCTGATTGCCACATTCTGGCAGCAACTCTTTCTTCCAGACTTGCTTTCAGATTAACTTGGTGTCTTTCTGAGTTGCAGCAAGCAAGGCCTGCACATTCAGCCCTGGTCCTTGTGAAGTTCTCTAGCCCTGCTTGAAGCCTGTTGGCTGCTCTGAGCTCTTCAGTGCAGTTCCACAGTCCATGAGCTGCGGGCTTGTGGCTCCACGTGGTCTTGTATGGCCCCGCCATAGGACCTATCTCCCTTGACAGTCAGTAGCTCCACAAGAGAAGATTCAGTCTCCTGCCTTCTAGAAGGTCTTGCTGACTCAGTCTTCTCGGGCTTACAAGCAGTATGGTATTGTAAGGGAAGATCTGTAGGAACAAATTGCAGCTAGGTCCCAGAGTCCACAAGATATGTATTTGGAACAAAGATGTTCTAGAGTGAAACATCTAGAACACTTTTGGAACAAACATGTTCTACAGTAGCTCAAATTTGGTCCCATGGACAAGAGACCCCTGAATGGAATGAGCACAGCTTCCAATTTATTTTCATGCAAAAGGAAAAGTTTGCATACTCTGAGACTGGTCTGTGATGCAAACCAGTAAGTCAGGCAGAGTGGGAGCTCTGCTTCAAAATTGCTCTCCTGATCTGATTTAAACCAGTAATGTAGATGCACTGAGGTGAATCTCCTCTAATACAATCATGAATAAAAAAAAAAATAAATATTGTCATATGGCCTAAATAAATTTTGAACATTGTTCTCCAGCACTAGAACAATGGATCTGTCAATGAATTTTGTACAACACTTGTTTTCTTCTGAGTTGTACAAATGTGCACAACTACAGAATAAGCAAAGGCTCATTTTATATCAGAGGATGTCTCTTTATGGTCTATTTTGTTGCTAAAAATGTGGGTTTGGGATTGTAGAAGATAATGTTCTTACATAGTATGATAAATTCAGTACACCTTTAATGAGGAATTTCCAGTATTGTCAGAAAACACAATAATTGTATTGCAATTCTGCAACAATACTACTTCTTCTATGCCTTAAGTCAATTTTACCACTCTTAAGAGAGGAAAGAGGGGTTAGTTTTAAAGCTAATTTATATTGCTAGCTTCACATATTGTGCAAAACACATACAATTTAATCTAAAAGCAGTAAACTGAGATTCTCAGTGATTATGTAGGAATTCTTGTATTCCTAGTGTAATACCAGTTATCGTATTCAGCAAAACAGGAGGAGGTTGAGGATTTTTCTTTTGTTAGTCTTCTTCTTATTGCAAGATGCTCAGAAACATTTAGACTTCTGCTCAATAAGCAGCAAGGGGTACAGGGGCATACCTGAACTATACAATCTTTAAGCACATTTCCTGGCAAAAATGTAATCCCAACACAAATTTATGGAAATGATACTGAAGATAGAATCTGAATCTACTCTCTTGTGAGTGTAGATCTGAAGAAACTGCTAAGAACAGAGGAGGAAGAGAAAAAGAAGTTGGGGTAGAGATAAGCTGGAAGCAGAGCTTATAACTGATTACACACGTTGTTCTGTTTCTCCATTTTGTCTCATCTGGTGTGATGACTGAGGTGGGTGTGATCAGCTCTGGATATGAAACTAGCAACTCCAGCCCATGAGCAAATTTGAGACTTAACAAGACTGAGGAAAGTGGGGAGAGGGGAAAGCGAGAAACCTGATTGTCTGTGTTATCTAGCCACCTGCCTCCAGCAGAACAGCTAATCAGGGCAAGAACTAATTTAGCCTGCTGACAAAATAACCATAAATAGTAACCATTTCAAAACAAATGTAATAGAAAATGGTTTAGGTTTGGTTTGGTTTTTTCCCCCACTTTAAACCTTGCTGACACATTTCAAATAGATTATAAATCCATTATTTTATGACTTGATAGAGTGTGTTGAAACATGTACTTCAGGAAGGGTTAAGTCCTTTCTTTGATCGAGGCCTTGTAGTTTGAAACATAATTTTTAAAAGTATAACATCATTGCAAGACATTTTAATGTGACGACTTAGGGGGTTGGATTTGTCAGAAAAGGATTACTGGCATTGAAAATTTGCATGCCATACTGAAGGATGAAAAACTCATAAGCATAATATGAATTAGTTATAGCCTCAAAGTGCATTCATGATAGGGTTTAAAGTAAACTTAGTATTACAACAGTTTAAAAGTCCTATAGACAGCCATCAGTAGAAAATGTGTAGAATATGGTCAGTAATGTCAGGACTCTTGTCAACAAACTGAGCATTGATACATGAAGTCTGGGTTGCTCCTGTGTGTACTTTAAATTTAAGAACATGCTGATGTGCACTGTTGAATTGAGGAGTCTGAGCTATCAGTGTTCCCATATAGAGCAATTATTTCATACAGGCAGATTACCAGACAAAACTTCTTGGAACGTAACAATTTTTAAGCCTTACCATATTGAAGGATATTTTGGACTACATGCCAGTATATATTTGGTGGCACTCTTACATGTATAATCATTGAGAATCTTACAGCTTTAACTGAATTTTGAAGATTTTTTTTTTTTTTTTTTTAAATCTAAAAAATCTGCAGTCCTCCATGGAAAACTACCATTCCTGGAGCTGTTAATGTAGAACATAGAAGAACTTTTTTCTTACGAAGAAATTGAGGATCAGTTATTAATTCTGCTTTGGTTACTGGTTGCTTCTCAAGGAAATTATTTTTGAAACACACCTGTCTATCCTTATCCAAAGCTTGTTGGAGAAAATGGGGAACCTCCCATTGATCTCCTCCATTTTGTAATCTTGTCTTTGGTGCTGAATTGCTTAAACAAGAAGTTTTCCCTTTTTGATAGGGGCAAATTAAAAAAAAACAACTTGGCAGGAGAGCTGCTTGATAACTGACATTTTGAATTCCTATGGGAAAATAGGCACATATAAATTATTTGTAATATTTGATATTTGTAATAAGTATTATTCTTCAGTGAATATTCAGAATGGAAATGTATGTTTTCAGATGAAAATGTTACCTGTGAGGTATACATACTGGTTGTTAAGGTAACAGAAGAAGGAACCAGCAGAAATTTTCATCTAAGCCTAATTCTCATTGAACTCAACACATTTTGGCTGACTAGAGAGTTCAGCATCTGAAAACTAGAAAGAACATAGCAAAAGGTCAAATACAGAGAAGCGTTAATCCTTTGGAGAAAACAGTTGATGAGTCTGCTCAAGTTATTGAACCACTTCTTCAACCACAACATAATGACATACTCTTCATGTCCCCCTATGCGAGTCTCGTACGTTAAAAAGAGAGAGACAAGGTTGTAACTCACAAAGTACAATAGAAGATAGGAGAGGTAGTGACACAGCAGAGCATCTCAGAGCTTAGAGCCTCGTAAACAGATGTAGAGTTGAGCTTCTAATGGTAACAGCAGTTCACATGTTTGGAAGGAAGCCTAGAAGGTTGCAAAACAGACTGAAAGATAATTCAACCATAACTAAGTGTACTAGTTTTTCTGGGATAGAGTTAAATTTCTTCATAGTAGTTTGTATGGTGCTATGTTGCGGATTTGTGACCAAGACAGTGTTGATAACAGAGAGGGGGATGTTTTAGCTATTGCGGAGCAGTGCTTGCACAGAGTCAAGGCCTTTTCTGCTTCTCACACCACCCTGCCAGCGAGGAGGCTGGGGCTGCACAAGAAGCTGGCGGGTGAACACAGCCGGACAGTTGACCCCAACTGACCAGAGGGATATCCCTGACCATATGATGTTCTGCTCAGCAATAAAAGCAGGGGGAAAGAAGGAGGAAGGGGGAGGACACATTTGCAGTGGTGGCATTTGTCTTCCCAAGTAATGGTTACGTGTTGTGGTGCCCTGCTTTCCTGGAGATGGCTGAACACCTGCCTGCCGATGGGAAGTGGTGAATGAATTCCTTGTTTTGCTTTGCTTGTGTGCATGTGTCTTTATCTCAACCTGTGAGTTTTTGCACTTTTACCTTTCTGATTCCCTCCCCCATCCCAACAGGGGAGAGTGAGCAAGCTGCTGCATGGTGCTGAGCTGCCTGCTGAGGTTAAACCATGACACTAAGGCGAAGCTTGGCAAGACAAATGTGCAGGAGGCAAGCAAGTAAGTCTTGATCTGCTCTGTAAATGACTCACTAACAGTTTTACACCGGCTGCAGCATCATAGACAAGCTAACTTTTTCCCTAGCTAAGCCTGCAAACATAAAATACCCTTGGCTAGAAAGGGTCCTTCTGTTTCCATGCAAACTTCCTTAGATCTGGAAGCTGTACATCACACTGAGCCACTTAGCAGGGCTAAGTTTTGCTGTACAGCCTCCCAGACCGATCTCACTCTCTCCAGCAGACTGAGGTCTTTCTACACGTGCCTATGCAGACGTGTGGTTGAGAAAAACACATTTGATCTTCACCAGATTCCCAGCTAGAAAGAATAAGACTGTCTTTGTGAACTTAAACAAGTTTAATGCAAGAAATATCTTCCTCTCTCCTTACAATTACAAAGGAATACTGCAACAGGATCCTGCTGTTCAATTGCTTAACGCTATTCTGCTGTTTCTACCATGAATGCTAAATGCATTGCTCTATCAGGAAGCCCTGTTCGCTGAAGAAGCTCTGGCTTTTGCTGTTTTCTCCCTCTATTATATATAGGCTGTCTGTCTGAAATCTGTAATCACAGTAACAGATGAAAAAAACTCTCAAACACTGCATTACAGTTTAGACAGAATATGCCATTAGCACTTGGGTCAATGTTCCGTGCTAAAATATGTAATTTTCTTTGTGCACGCACAGACTATCACCATCTTCACTTTGAGATTTCAGTTCGGTATCTGAACTTTGTAATATCTCCAGATTTACAAGGGTGCACATGACACATCTGCTTCTCTGCAACAAAGCTCTTTCTGAACGGGGTGTGATATTTAAATGAATAAACCTTTTGGATCTCAGGGTAGCATAAAGAGGCTGTATGAATATTTGCATGGCTAATGAGAATAGCACCATGGCCCTAAGGGCACCAATAGCCTTAACTGCCCTGATTAACTTCATTTGGGGTCCCCACCCCACCCCCTCTGTGCAAGAGCCTAGGAGTCCTATTTAAGCTTGGTCCCAGGCCCCAAAGCCTTCCCTGAGCTCATCATAAGGGATCAGCAGGAACAGAGGCTGCCCCACACAGCAGGGATGGGACGGGCTGCAGGGTGGCTCCATCATGGACAGGGACCTTGCCGACAGGCAGGATAGGCAGTAACGGGCTGCTGCCAGCCCAGGGACAACCAGAACAGCTCAAGGGGACAAAGGTGGCCTTGCTCACTCCATCAGGGGACTGGGGTTAGGGATGGGCACGGGTGCTCACTGGGGTCAGGTGAGCCTGCTCAGGGCAGATAAAGCCGTTTTGTACCCTCAGGACCCTGAGAAATAGAGGGGCTGAGCTGCATATTGCTTATTTTCTCTGCAAATGGTTTATCCAATTAACTACTTTTACTGTCTAAAAGTTGCATACAGGATGTATTCTTATCTTCATGATAAGTATTGTCCCATCAGAGGTGACTGCTCCCCATGGAGCCTAATGATTGCAATACAGAGAAAAGGGCATAAGAGCAGCTAACCAACTTTTGTAACCATAAAAACCATGTTAGTAAAGTTTGATTTTATTATCTCCCATTTATATATGTCCAAAACCACATCCTATCTCACAACTAGTCTTGATGCCACTGAAGTCAGCTGAAATTCAAAGGGGGATATATGGACTTTAAAGTTAGGACATCATCATGTGATGATACAATGTATAGACTTGATAATTTTATGGAGAAAAAAGTGAAAATCTCTGTGAAACAGTATTTAAATAGAGTTCCCTTTGTAGGAAACTAAAAACAAAAGGAGAAATTATATATTGAGAGGGAGTAAGGTTTTCTTTGCACTGAATTTATAATTTGAGCCAGAGCAATCTGAAGGCATATAATTGCACTAATTTTATCACTGCTCTAAGCCAAATATCCCATTTATTATGCATACAGGAGACTGACCATAGCCCAGGTTAAGCAGGCTAGGGTTAGAGGAGAACCTGATGAAATCAAGCGAATAATGAAAATAATGGTAACACAAGCCTGCCACCAACCACTGTAATTTATTTTATATAAAAATATATTTAATTAATGCTTCCTTCACATCCATGCCTACAATACCCCTATTCCCCATCCAGTCCTACAAGAACAACCACACTTTTAATTTTTAATGGTTTTCCATATGTTATGAAGGGCAAGAGTTCAAAAACCCAGTGGAAACATGCTACTGAAACAGAGTGGATTGTAATTCTGAGGCTCCCCCTGCTTCTTCCCTTTGAATAAAGAGATGGCTCCTTCCTCTTTTACCAACATAAAGGTCACCATACAAAGTGGAGGAAAAAAAAATTGAAAAGTAACCTGGTCAAATAAGAGGTCCCTAGCCACCTCCCAGCCTATCTACCAGTTTGCTGTGGCCCTAAGAAGGAGATCCAGTGCTCAGGCTAGGGGAGCTGTGATGCACTGCCATGCCGCACCTGATCCAGACAACAGTGGGGCTGAATGCTGGGGCAGACACAAGGGAGTATACACAGATTCTGTGTATTAACTACATTTATTACATGCCTGCCACTGTGGGTTATTCAACATGATGATGCACCTTCGGTCAGGAGTTCCCATATTCTTTTATATACCCTACAATGCCTACCTGAGTGGCTGCAGCCTGCTGCTTTAGATATGCATATGTTGTCGCACAGCAACACCTATCAACCCAAAGTACAGCCACCTTTTCTGCCCCTCTGCCTCACAAATGTATCAGTTAGGACTGATTGAAACTCAGCAAATGTAGCTGGCAGTGGCAAACCAACAGTGAGGCAGAACATGTAGAAATTGAAATGGGGCTCATAGGGAAAATTTTATTATTGTGAAGGGTGAGCATAGCTCACACACAATTGTAAACAAGCATCTTAGGCCCCGAGCTGCCACATGACAGTAAAATATGCTGCTCAGTTCAAGCAGTTTGAAAAGGCAGGAATAAGCCATCATCATTTCATTTTACTGTGCCTTGTAAATTTGTCAAGCCTGTATTTCCCAGCAGACCACACAACCCATTTTATAAAACCGTGGAGCTTCCCAGGGAGCTGGGCACAGCCTGGCCTACCCTGCTCTGTTACGTTTTCTCTGGATTTTCACCAGCAATGCACGTTATTGACAGTGAGTCCTTTTACAAGAAATTAATCCACTGAAATCCCCCTCCTGGTAGTTGGAAACACCCCTGGTTAACAGCCCCAGTTACTGGCAAGGCTTGTGCTGGACTGCAACACACACTGATGTTTTTTTCCCAGCTACCTCCAGCCTGCTACTTACAGTACAGACTCTGCTCTGCACTGTGCTAGCAGTTTGTTGCATCCATATTAAAGACTAGATTGCCTGAATTCTCCATCATTATACTCCAAATCCATGAGTAAAAAGGGGAACCCACCTTTTGTGTAAAACCAAGAACTTATTTTTAGTTTAATTAAACTCTAAGCTATTTAATCAAAAAACTATTTTTAGTCCAGTTACAATGATACTTACAGAGTTTAAATGAAATACAGTTAAAAATGACATATACACACACTTCCTAGAATCTACCCCTTTCTCTGGTATTGTGCTCAGCCTTGCACTGCTCCTCTGGGTACGAAGGTTGATGACTTCAGGCCGTGGGCAGGGAGTTACAGCACAGTCAGCACCTCCTCTCTGGGAGGAGTGGGATGCCGATTCTTCCTTCTCAACCCAGGACCCATGACTGGTGTCATTTTTATGTTTGTTAACAGCATCTACACTCTGCTCTTTCTTCCTTGGTCTATGATACCACGTTACAGCCACATTTGTGTGTTTAACATATGTTATATACTAATTCTTTGTGCTCTTCCCTAACCTCTAGAACTGGTTTTACCCAGCTGCCAAGGTTGCTTTCCTTTGATAACCTATTTATAACCCATTTATAACAATTGACCAGTGCTGAGCTGTTTGTAGTCGTGGGTCCACTCTTATGATCCTTTGCCTGTGCTTTAAAACTCCTGCTTTGATTCCATGCCTGTGGTCCTCTGCACTGCATTTTATTTGAGGGTTATAGATAATTCATTCTACCCATAACAACTGCTTGCTATTGCTATGTGTTAAGTAGAGATAACAATACGCCTTACATCACGCAATTGTACAAAGCTAAGCAAACACTAAAACAAGGTCACTAACAGTTACCTGGTCATTAGCTCATTACTGTTACAATGAAACAGGTTAAAACAAAGCTTCAAGGAAGCAAAAACAAGTCAAGACCTTCCAGAATGCTTTTTGGTACAAATAGAGAAAGGAAGAGAAGCATCTAGCTCACTCCCCTTCTCTGAATGGAAAAAAAGAGCTAGAGGAGATAGAAATAACCAGTCCCCAAAGGGCTCAGAGCTCCAGCATTCCCCAGGAGTGGAAAGACACCTGCACATGCAGTAGGATGAGCTGAAGAAAGAAATTCTGCACATGTTGAAAGAGCAGGAGAGGATTTCTCTCTCTATTAAAATTAGATTGGAAGAGTTTAAAACCATGTAGAAAAGTTACAGGGCTTTTCTCACTTGGGATGTTCACTGCAATACAATATGTGAAGTCCAGGTCACCCCTCTCCCAGGCCAAGAAGCAGCTGGTTAAATTAGGGGCTGCTCTGTTGTTTCTAGGTCTCTGAAAGATCCTGGTGCTTATGGCCCAACAACGTGACTTGCAATGAAACCCTAGGGCTTTTCATAATACATGTTTCCTGTTCCCTGTAGAAAGGGAAATTGTGGATTAAGGTTTAACCTTGAAGGGAAGGACAGGCCTTGCTCACTCTGAATTCTTCCAGTGATCCAGTTCAAAATGGGTTCACGCTGGGCACTCCAAGAGGTTGTGTTCCCAAAGCCCCTTTGCTGCTCCTGCACCAAGTTTGAACAGTGGAGTTGTTCGATGCTTGGAAAATGTCTTTCCCTGTTCTTTTTTGGTATCTGAATATTACGTAGAGGGCTTGAGCAAATCTCAGTGCCTCCCTGGCCAGGCTCAGGGAGGCTGCCTGATCTTTTCATAAGCATTTAAAGGTACTCCAGAAAACAGATCAGACAGGCCCATATTGCTGTACCTCCTGTAGGAACAATGTGCTAGGTGTCATACTGCGGTCTTACATTCCTCAGTTCCTAAAAGAGCTGACAGCAGGTCCTACCTTTCAGCTACACATGAAAAAACATATCAGGTTCAATGCATTGCCATTCTAGCTCTGTAGCAGAGCTGACAGAAGAGAGGAAAAGGGTTTCACAGAAAGCTTTGAAATTTAAAATCCTTAGCTTACAAAGTGGAGCAATTTTACATTCTTTATTTTTTGTTTTGTTTTGTGAGGAATTTTTATTTTGAAAGCTTTTTATCAGTTATTAATTTTGTTTCTCTTCCTTTTATTTCCCTTTCATCTTTTCACCATTGGTGACTGGCGTAGTGATGAAAAATGCTTTATTAATCTGGGGATTTTCTGACAACAACAAACCCCCAAACATTTTTATGAAATAAGACTTTATTATTATTTCTATTTTTTTTTTAAGAAATAAACCTCTTCTGTAGATTCGCTGGCATACTCCTGGGGATTCAATCTGAAATGAGAACAAAACAAAGAAGCCAGGGTGAGAAGTAAGAAATCATGCTTATACACTTGGTACAAGGTTTTCCAGCTCTTCCATTTGAAATCAGTTGCTGGTGGCCATTACTGCTTTCTGTTACCTCCTTTGACCCTCTCTTAACCTCCAGTTTTCCTCTTACTGATACGGCTAAGAAAGAGAGACCTTTCAAATCCGAGCACTCATGTGGCACATATTGTGTCATGGCTACTATACATGAGCATACATATATATATTTAGATTTAGTACTCACTCCCAAAGCTCATTATTTTCTAAATTAGGCTCCTTCAGGCTCCAGTCCAACTCTAAAACTCCCAGCTGCAGCAACCATTGCATAACACATTAGTCAACCCTCCTTCACTTTTTGGTTCCAAGGGAAAAATTAGTCACTACAACAAATCTACAATTGTTCCAATTGGAGATTACACACAGAGGTTCCTGTTGCCCTCCTTTTGTTTTTCTCCCAGGGCATGTCAAGACTGCTAACTAATTTTCTAGGAATAGAATTAATCGCATGGGCCAGAGAAAAGTCTCTCAAATCTATTTTCCATGCAATGGGGAAAGCTTCTCTGTAAATAGCAGAGGGCTCACTCACTCATAGAGCCTGGAAAAACATCCTTCTGTTGCAAGATCAGAGGACTTTGAAAAGCCTTCAATATGGATAAATTTCATATATTATGAGGGTTTCCAGGAAAACAAAGCATGGCCCCGTATAGTAGCAATCCACACAGTAGCAGAACGTGAAGTTTTAAGTCAGGGTGGACAGGATAGTTTTGAAACTCTTGTGTCAAAGGCTACAATGGGGAGTAAATTTTAGCTGGTTTGGAATACCTTTTCTGACAAATCCAGGGCTTTCCCCATGGCTATACACCATTTTCTGACTGGAAAATTAAAATACAATGTCACTGGAGACATCTGGAGGTAATTTGGACTACCTTCAAATGCCGAATCTTAAGGAACATAGATCCTGAAGTATCTTTGTAAGTAGAGAAAAAGGGAAAACAACATGATAAAGCAAATTCTATAAAAGAAACTGAGCATGTTAAATTAAAATCAGTGTTGGAAATTGGCTCCAGCCAGTCATTACAAATCAAATTAATCTCTTGTATAGGCATTCTGCATCCTCAGCTCTTCTACCAAGATTATTCATATAAAAACCTGCTTACAGATCCAGCTAGACAAAACATCTCTCTGCCACAGGACTGCTCCACTCTAGATACAGCTACTCTTACAGATCCTCCTGCAATGTGCAGCTAACTGGTTCAGTTCTGGGACTCAACTTACCCCTGAGTTACATCTAAATGAATTTAAGACACTACCATAGCCTGACCCAATAGACTTCAAGCCACAGAGATTCCAGTTGGGAAACACCAGACAAATAAAGTTTCTTTCCCTATTGAACTAGAACATCACTATCAAACCAAGGATCACTACAAAAACTAGAGACTGACACATTTATTCCTGTGCAATTCATACACCCACACTATGAACAGCAACAAGCTCTAGTCATGTATTGAACTAAACCTGGACAAATTTCAAGCACAGCAGCAAAAATCAGGAGACAAATTATGGACAAACTTAGATTTAAATTTATGTATACTGAAACATCTACAGCTGTATTATCACCTTCCTTTTTAGGTTTGTATTCCACTAAGCCTTTTCAAATGCCCCAGGCAGAGTTTGGCACCAGACCACAGGTAATGCGTAATGGAAGAACTTCATAGCTATCTGCACGCTACCAGTTGCAACACTGGGGCCTCAGTGCTGGAAAATGGAAACAGCAATTCTGTGTATAAAATGATGTAAATTAAACTGACCCATAGATGCCTCAGATGAGCAAAATGCAGAAAAATAGAACATCATGAGCATGAGCAGAACACGTGTGGTCTTAGGAATCATATGCAGACTTTTTATAGTGGATTTTTATCTTGATTGTAGGCATTAAGACTTGCTCTTTGCAGATCTTGCACAACGTTCCTTCTGCTTAAAAAAACACAAATGGCTTCTCACTGTCCCTTAAAGGAGCTGTGACTCTCACTCCAGACTCAAGTGCTCAGGGCAGGGAAAGAAATCTATTTTCCCATGAAATACATATCTACAAGAAAAGTGATAAAAGAGTGTGGTTGTAGAAAGCCAAGTCTGTATATTTGCCATGGAAACAGCAGTTATAAGAAACACAGTGATGGGAGGAATGTCAACTGTCACTTCAGTCTGATTTTTCCAGGATGCAGACATAGCTAACTGTAGGGTGCTCCTTATGCAGCTTGATATACTTGCCAGTTTTATTAGCTTGATAATTATGGGTCATTTCTGGCTGGTACTTTTGAAATGTCCTAGGTATCCTTTACTATATTGGAAATGGAAAGGAGAAAGCAAGGGTGGAAAGAGGTCTCACCTCATTCTGGACTCTTACCTCATTTTTGTGAGGCCAGCAGTAGCCCTGAGGCATATTTCATTAACCCATTTGCCTATTGCTTTACATCCTGGCACAGGCACACTGTATAAGGAAGGAGAGAGACTTCTTTGGAGAGCCCCTGGAGACAAAGCAGTGCAGGCCTTATTCTGGCTTTCTACTTTTGGAAGTTTTTTGTATCATCTGTATCAGGAAAAGCTGGACATTAAAAGCACCTCCAGGCTCTAAGAAAGCTTAATCAAAGTTGCGAATCCAAATTTTAGCACAGGGTTCCCTCTCCAGAACTGTCACTACTTCTGTAACTGTCATCTCTCTGTTCTTTGCCTCTTATTAGTTTCCTTTCCTTTTGATGCCCTGTTCCTCTTCAGTTGCCTCTCTCTCCCTTCATGATTCCCTTCTTTTTGCTACCAAAGCTGTAGTGGAAGCATCCCCATCTCCCTTCTCCTCCTGACTGATGTGAACAAAACCCCAGCCAAACCAAGCAACCATTTTTTGCCAAAGGAAAGAGACACACATGCTGAATGCTGTCTGTTAGTATCAGGCTCTGCAAAACAGAAATGATTCACGCTCCGCAGGAATTAGTAGCACTTGATGACCTGCCCATAATAAGAATGCCAAGGGCTTGACTGCTTCCAGAGTTCAGGTAAATGCTGCTTTTCCACTCACTTGCAGCACTGCTGTTCAGGAGGGTTGATCACTCCTTGTGAAGCCACATTCACCTGTGAGAAAGCAGCCCAGCACAGATATGAATGTGTGCTACCAATAGAGGAAATTTTTACTGCTCTGGTCTTTTGTCACAGCCCTGGCTTCCTTCTAGTTTCCACAGAATATTATTGATTGATATGCTAGGGAATGAGCTAGCATGGGAGCTTTTCAGTGCTTATCTCTAGCAGCACCAGTTTGTTTTTCACAGGGTGTTGCTAACGAAGCTTTGCCAGTAGCAGATATGCGTGGGAATTTCACACTATCAGACAGATGAGAAGTGCATCCAGGAAGTTTCTGTGCTTCAGAGATGATTACGTAGCCCCCCAGCTTGCTACATTCTCCTGAAGGTAAAGCCTTGACTCCTGGGGATAGCCAAGATTTTCTTAGTGTTGGATTTAAAAGCTATATAAGTAACAGTTGCTTTCCTATGTCTTTTGCTGATTTCTTGGCACTTGGGAATGATTTGGTCTCCAGAATAAGTGCGAGCATTCCCTAAGCTAAACGGTCTTTTAGCACCATCCCCTAGAGGCTGCTAAAAGAGGCTACAATGATTACCAAAGATCAGTGCCTCCATCACACTTGGGAGGCGGTGCAGGGAAGGAAATCGCAAGGTTAGACCTCTGCACCAATGAGTTATTTCTTTTGTTCTAGGAAAATCCTAGTGTTCTTTGATATATTTGCATACCAAAATAATTTCTAGAAAGGAAACGCTAGGAACAGCTCACAGGTATTTTTTAAAAGTAACCCAGATCATTGCCAATTCCCAATTACCTGATGTCAACTTTGCCCTAAGGATAAGCTGAAGTTAGAGCAAAGCAGAGAGCAATCTCCTTCATTGGCTGCCACAGTTCCCACCTAAAAGATGTTTTTGATACCTAAATGTCTCTGAAAGCTAAAAACTTGCCCACAGCCAAAGGAAAACAATATATTGGAATAGACTTTAAAATCACAGCTATTACATGATACTTCAGCAAATTTATACTCAAATACTGTAGGGTATTTTGTTTGCTTAGTGTTGTGGTTTAAGCCCAGCCAGCAACAAAGCACCACAAGGCTACTCACTCACTCCTCCCACACCGGTGGGATGACGAGGAGAAAATATAAGGAAACACTCGTGGGTCAAGACAAGGACAGGGAGGGATCACTAACCAGTTATAGTCACAGGCAAAAACCAGGCTCAACTTGGGGAAAAAACCCAAAATAAATTTGATTTACTACCAATCAAATCAATGCAAGGATAATGGAAAGTAAACGCAAATTTTAAATCACCTTCCCCCCACCCTTCCCTCCTTCCCGGCTCAACTCCACTCCTGATTTTCTCTACCTCCTCCCCCCAGTGGCGCAGGGGGACAGGGAATGGGGGTTAGGGTCAGTTTGTCACCCATTAACTCTGCCGCTCCTTCCTCCTCAGGCAGAGGACTCCTCACTCTTCCCCTGCTCCAGTGTGCGGTCCCTCCCACAGGAGACAGTTCTCCATGAACTTCTCCAACGTCAGTCCTTCCTACGGGCTGCAGCCCTTCAGTCACAGACTGCTCCAGTGCAGGCTTTCCCATGGAGTCATGGCCATCTTCAGGGGCATCCATCTGATCCAGCATGGGGTCCTCCACGGGCTGCAAGTGGGCATCTTCTCCCCCGCTCCCCTCCCTGGTCTGCAGGGGGACAGCCTGCTGTCTCACCGTGGGCTGCAGGGCCATCACCTCCTCCAGCGCATCTCCTCCCCCTCCTTCTTCACTGACCTTGGTTTCCCCTGCTGCAGGTTTCCCCTTCTTAAATATGTTATCCCAGAGGTGCTACCACCATCGCTGATGGGCTCAGCCTTGGCCAGAGGTGGGTCCAACTTGGAGTTGGGGAAGCTTCTAGCAGCTTCTCCCAGGAGCCAAACCTGCAGCCCCTCCCCTGCTATGCAAACCCAAAACACTTAGTTTGATCAAGAGTGATGCTGATGATAGAATATAACTCTCTGCCTTAGCTGGATCCAGATTGCAGTTGACTCACCAAAACCACTAAGAATTCATGCTGTAAGCATGCAAACTTCACATACTGGCCTTTAATCAGAAAATCCCTCTGCTGCTATCTACTTTCTACACTAATTAATGATTTTTCTGTTACTACTATGCTAAGCAAGATTCATAGGAGTTATTTTTTGAGAGGGACACAGTGGTCTGTATTATACAATCAAAACAAACATAAAGAAATCTTATTGATTTATTGACTCTTATTTTAGATGTAAAATTTGAACTTCCTGGGTTGACTTTTATGGAGAAATAGTCTTGCGTAAGTACACAATGGTTATAACCAGTAAAACGTAACCACTTTGAGCATGATGGCATCTTTTATATTGTGTGCTTTTAATTCATGCTAACCAGCCATATACATTGGATACAAGCTGTTAACTTAAGAAAAGAAAAAAGGGAATTCAGAATTGCTCAGAAGCCTTCAATATGCTTTTGGAGCTTACAGGGGAAACTATAACAAGAACAAAAGACTTTCTCTTCCGATACAGAGGGGTATTAGAGCTCTTCATATAACATGATGAGTATTTCCTGCATCGTTGCGGAGTGACTACAGAAGTGATTTCTTCTTCCTGATCCTGATGTGCCTATTTTCATGTCTTTAGTGCTGCCCTATCCCGTCTGTATATGAAAGAAGAAAACAAAGTGGCTCTTTCACTGGACCAGCTCAGCTAGTACCAAGAGGCACTGCAAGCAGTATGAGAAATTATATCAAATACAAATGTTTTACCTGAGGTGAGGGAAAGCCAAATTCTCACAGCAGTAGGCACGCTGGTGGAATAAAGTGCTATTCAATAACAGCCTTCTCACACAGAAACTCTTGTTTTTTACCATATCACTTGTGACACTAAGTGCGAAGCAGGCATAGAGCCCATGGTCTGAGCAGCATTTTACAGCTGTTGTCATAGCTGCCAGCACAGGTAGAGAAGATGATGTGGCTGTGCAGTCCTTGGTCTGGATAGTTCTTGCATGCCTAACCCCTGTGGATTTGGACTACTCTGACTAAGACAGGGAACATCTTTACTACTGGTAAACCCCAAAGAGTGAGGATGATAGAGAGCTGTAAGACAAACCGTGGCTGTGCAGCAGAGATGAGTTTACAGAAGTTATTAAATCATCTGGAGGACCAACAGTAGCTCTGCCAAAGTGGCCGTGCAGTCTGATAACTGCAGAAGAGAGCAAACCTGATGCTCCCTTTACAGTGCTTGGGGAGAGTTGAAAGTCCCTGAAGATGGTTCAGGTTATTCAGTGAGATGAGCAGGGATTTGTCTGAAGTGACAGTCTTGAGTGTATGCCATTAGCAGATGTTAAATATAAAAGTGTTTCTAAGATCCCAGTCTTTGGCCAGCTTACTCAGGCTTCAGTAAAGTACTCGCCTTATCTGGAGAGCCACAACTGTGACCCTGAAAATAAATACCGTTCTTCCTTCCACAGTACCAAACAGGGATAACTTTTTTTGTGACCAGAAGGGTACTGCTCTCTTATGTAATGTAGCCTGGTGATTTAAATGCCCCCCAGGAGTGCAGTTGCATCTTCAGACTCCATTTCCGCCTCCCAGGAAATTGCTTCTTTTATCATCCTGTGTTCTCATGGGAGATGAGAGACTCTCGATTCCTCTTGCTGAGCGTGCCAATATACATAAAAGTTAAGACTCATTGGGTGAAAGAATATGTGTACAACAGCAAGCATGAGTGTAGACTCCAGGATGGGCACTTAATATAGACTGCAAACTTGAGATCCAGCATCTGCGCCAAGGTCAACTTTTAAATTTTACAATAAAAGCCCCTGAGGCCAGCCCAGCCTGCAGGGTTTTCAGCAACACTGATACACAACTAATACAAAAAAATGCGGCACCTGTGGATTTATGCATAAGGAAGTAAGCAGCATGTTGAGTGGGAGTTTTCAGGATAATTTTGAACCTATATCTACCTAAGCTTCACCAAATGCATCCAAGTGCTTATCTTTTCCTAGGTTCAATTTGCACTGAGACAAGCTGCACTTGGATGTGAATTAATGCTGAAATATGATCTATAATAAGCTTGGGATTCAGATCCAGCATGCAGCAATCCGAAAATGGATATCCTGAGTTTCTTACAGTCCTGAGACTGTTTTGCTAAATAAACACATCTTCAAACAATTTTATAGTTTAATCAACAGCCCAGACGTACTAATAAAATCATATTAACACTAAATTTTAATTTTGGAGTATTCAGACAGGGAAATAAACACTGTTGTAATGAAAGCTACCGACTACCAAAAGCCAGACTCTTCTACACTACTCTTCTTTGCACTAGTGGAAATCTGCAGTTGCTTCCCTGACTTTAGAGGCAGAATTAACACTTGCAGTGGAGTAACTCAAAGCAGAATCCAAGCTTTGCTTTTGGTTAGGCACTCTGACTGCATAAATAAACGTAGTATGCAGCTGTTGTGATTTTTCTTTTTTAAAGCCAGCTTGCATTTAATTTGCAAATATGGTCAATACTAATTTACCCCTCATTTTGTCTTGAGATGTCTAAAAATATGGGATGACAAATGCTAATTCAGGTAATGGTATTAATTCAAAATCTCAAATACAGAGCTCAAAAAGAGAAGCACTCACAGGAAATAGCTTATGTTAGCCTTTATATGAGTTTGTTCATGAGACTGTCTCCTGTGTCCTCCATTCAAAGGGCATTTACAGATTTTTGCTATGAATAAGAAAAAGAGAGGGGAAATAAAGTCTCCAAAAGGGAGCACAACTGCATTTCTTTTGTAATATGTTGTATCACAAAATCACATCTGTTTTTCTTGCACAGTAGAAACCTGCACTTCACCGAGACAATAAAACAGAAAAATAAAATCATAGCAAATGGAAACCCCAACCCTTCAGCACACCTAAAAGTCCAGACTGTCACCTGGAAACTGAAAGCAAGGCACTGTTGTCCAAATCTTTCAAAACAGGAACAACCTTCACAGAGATTTACTTGACTGCAGTAAGAGCTAGTTGTTTATCCTCCACAGCTGGGGTTTTTAGTTGGGTTTTTTTTGGAAAGTATCTTCTGAAAAGAACTGCAAGTCATTTACCAGCTTTTACATAGTGTCACTGTTCATCATCAAACTTTTATGGAATGGGGATTTTGCTTCTGTTTTTGAGAAACAGTGATGCTCAAATAATATGAGGCATGCCCAGGACATGCTGTTCTGTTTCCAGATGTGTAAGTTTGCTTTCATAGATGCATTCTCCATAGTCCTTAGTGCAGCACTTGTGTCAGTGGCTAGAGGGGTTTTGAACAGGTTGACAATACCCTGTCAGATATATTTGGTTCCTGACAGGTCTATTCTCCTACAGCTTTGTCCCTACTTTAAAATTTCATGTTGCATTTCTCTATGCAATTTCTTCAGCGATTATCTTTTCCCTTTCTTTTCCTTCAACAAGAAATTAACTCTCCTTAGTCTCAGAGAGCTGGAGAATGGCAGTAGAGGAAAGATTCCCTCTCCTCTTCCCTGACTGCAATATTCAACCTTGCAGCTACTAAGCATAATTTCATAGAGTAATATAGATTGGAAAGGACATCCAAATGTCATCTGGTCCAAAATGCAACTCAAAGCAGGGCTTAGATCACATTGCTCAGGGTCTTGTCTAGTTGAGTTTTGAATTTCTTCAGGCATGGAGATCCCACAACCTCTCTGGGTAACCTGCTCCAGTATTTGTCTACCCTTCTGGTGTGAAAAGTTATCTTTACTCTTTATACTGAATACCCATCTCCCCAGATCTTTTCTGCATGTGAAGTTACCAATATTATGTTTAGGCTGTAATTAATATTGTTTTAGAATAATATTAATTGTAATTAATTAATTGTAAAAGTATGCTATAAAAGGGAAGGAATGGACTCAGTGATTAAGGATATTCCTTTCAGTCTTGTCTATGGTTGTGATTCAGATAGCAGATTTAGAGGTATGGATTTAGAGGTTCATAAATATGGATCTGCATGTGAACTAGGTGTCGAAACTCCAGTTACAGTCAATGGGGATCACGAATGGGATTCAGCTGCCCCTATGTAAGCTTTTAACACCATTTGAAATGCCCTCAGGTATCCTGCCCCAGAAGGGCACGTGTCTCACATAGATCATTTGCCACCTGTCCCAGGCCTACATATGTGTTTCTTGTACCCTAGAGAATCTGAAATTACACCAGACACCTATGGGCAATGCTACAGAAATAGTTCATACACATCATTATACGAACTATAGAAACAGAATGCGACATAAATGGCCAATGATCTACAGGTAAATTATTACATTTGAAGGCTTGTACAATGACGAATACAGTATGAACCTCTTCCTTATAATCTCCCCACTTTTGGCAGCAGTGTGCTTAAAACATTCAAGCAAAAAGAGAAGACACAGCAAACTTTTGGCTTTATGTAGCACACCAGTTTTGCCAACTCTTTTTTCAATAACAAGGTCACAAGTACGAACCATCCAAAGGGCATATGTGACAAGTCACTCCTGTTCTCTGTACACGTACATGTGAAAGGAAAATTACATAATAATTTCAGTTTTTATCCCTCAGGATTACTTCACAGTACACATTTTTCCACATTTCTATTGTGCCATTAATCTTTATCCTGTGCCTTCTGCAGAAACTTCTTTTTTCCTCCCACAAAGGCTGCCAGGCTCCCGCTCTCCAAGGGGTCACAGGTTGCAGAGGAATCCACAGAAACAGGAAACCAGGCTTCCTCAGTCAGATTTGAAACACCAAAACCTGTTTCCTTTCTATAAAAATAAAGCCTGTCAGGGCATCCTCTGGGTAGGCTCACTGCATGTGCAGCCACTCAGGAGGAGGGAGAAGCTACAGGTTTTCTTGCTTGGGAAATAAATGTGAGATAACTTGTAGCATTTACAAGCCAGCAGAATGAAGGAGATCATCTTCTTGCTGTTCCTATTGCACTTACAGAGTGGCAGCATTGGATTTAACACTCCAGGAAAGCTCTGGACCACAGGCCAGGGTGGTGAAAGCCAGACAAGTCACTCAGACTTGATTCCATCTCTGACCACAGTTGTGGGGTCACCCCATTCTGAGATCCAAGATGCTGAAGTGAGTGCCTCACAGGGACCTCCTTTTGCATCTTCAGGCAAGACTCTGGGAATGAAAGCAGTGAAGAAAACCTCCAATCCTACAACCTCTACCCCTGCAAGCCATTCAAATGGACACAGTGATGGTGACTCTGACAAAAATAAAATGGCAAGCTCATCTAGCAGCAAAGGGACATCTCTACAGAGCAATGCTAGAGAGGTTCCTCTCCAGGATACAGCTACAGGGAACAGATCTCTCAAGCAGTCATCCCACAACAGTGGTATCACCAGCACCCAGCAGGATGCCAACTCCAAAGCACCCAGCTTTGAAACTACCAGGGGAAAGTAAGGAATGTTACATATTTTTTCTTGTCTCCTATGTACTGCTTAGGAATGGTTATTTTCCTCTTCCCGGTGAAATAATTGGCAAAAGTCCGAATAATTTCAGTACAATTGTTTTCTGGGCTTAAAGAAAACCATCTAAAACAAGCAAGGGACCAAACCTGCAGTATTTACTCAGTCAAAAACCATACATTTGTAACAGAGTAAATGCTGCAATATTTTATTCCTCAGGGTAGTTATCTCAAAACCATCAGGAAAGTCATTATCATATATGGGTAGGAAAGGACTAGAATAGATGCCTCCCTGTTTTCTGCACAGTAAACTTTTGTTGATTTTTTTTTTTCTTTCTTTTCTTGTGGGTAAAAGAAATTGCAAATGCACTTTTTTATTCAGAATCTATTAAAAAATGATTGTGTTTGTAGATTTCTCCACTAAATTGAAAATACAAGCAAATAACTGTGCAAAATGCATCGATGTCTGACAATTTGAAAGACCTTATTCTGTGATAAGAGCTTGGGAAAATTGGCATTTTCAGGTGAATGTGCATTCAGAACTGTATAATTTAATACATAATAGCGATACATAACAGAGTATATCAAATTGTACTGTCTAGTTTTATAGCTCTGGAACACTCAATTATATTCTTTGTTCCCCAGTGTCTTCAGTTCTCAATGGGGATGTTAATACTGACTTTGGAGATGTTGCAAGGTTCACTTAATTGCTGATATATATTCAAATACTGGTAGAAAATGGAAGACACAAAGGATTGGTTGTTTTCCATAGTATTTATGGAGAGTGGGCTTTCAGAATATAGATTTCTTCTTTTGATAGTACTTGCCCAAATGTTAGCATCCAAAAGGAGGAAAATCTCTTTCACTTGAATTCACACAAAAGAGAATAAATCACCACTTCGAAATATTTCTACAATTATCTTGCTATGTATGGCTGAGAGCTAATGTTCCTTCAACTCGAAGAAGAGTCCTGTTGACCTGAGCATGTTTTGGATCATGCATAAGTGAAATAATGCATATAATGCTGACAACTGCATCTCCATTAAAACAGGTCTTAACATATGCTAACCTTAGTGTCTTTAGCTTTCTCAGCTTTTTTCAAGAATAGTATTCCAGTGAACTTAATCTTCAGAAAAATTCTGTGAATCGGCAGGTATCATTTCTACCTTTTACATATGATGTAAATATAGAAAACAAAAAATTAGTCTCTGGTGAACAACATCTCATATTTTATTTATCATAATGGGATATGGCTGCAACCGCAGAGAGGCAAAATAAGCAAATCTTGTACTGGCTAACACCTTATTTCATGAGCGGTCAAGCAACAACCTGCTGTGCAACATACATAAAGGTCTTTTTGTTTGTTTGTTTTGAGTACATTGAGCAAGTTAGTGATAAAGCTAGGATTCCATACCAAAGTTACAGGAATGTGTAACAGCATGAAACCACAGCATAAAACAAAATGCTGAATCCCCACTCTTTCTCAGACTGCTGGGTTACATAGTCTGTCACTAGCAAATGTGTACAGTTCTAGGTGTGGCTCGATCTTTTCCACGTTAATATCCCTGTGTTACAAGCCTTGTCTTCCTACTACATACAAGTGTTTTTACAATCAGCTAAAGTGTTTTGAGCTTTTCTTCCAGTTTTGCCACTGACCTGGACTGTGACTTAAATAAGTCACGTCACTATTCTTTCTCCCTTTCCCTATGAATTAGACCTGGATGAATAATAAAGCCACTTGTGACTAATATTTTTTTCAGTAAAGTCATGAAAAAATGCCAAGTCTAGTGTGCTCAATGTTACCGATCACTGCTGTGGAAAAACCTGGAAAGCTACTGCTGAGAAACTATGCATAGGAACGCAAGCATTTTTATTTACTATATGCAGGTGTTATCCATTCCTAGCATATGTTTTCTTTTTTTTAAAAAAAAATTGCATCTTTATTGCAAATAAAGTGAAAGATATGCTGCAAAACTTCCAATAAAGACATACAGCTTTCTTCAAGGTTTACTGATTTAATGCCTGAGCACAGCATGAATGACTCAGTAGTAGATTTCATGGTTGTAAAGTGTACTACCTCTGAGGAAATTTGGAAGCACAGTTTGCTTTTTGAATTTACTCTGAATTAAAACAACTCTTTGGTTGTAGTCTGTCTTCCAACCTGAATTTCTGAGTGACCTTGTAGAAACGGCATGACTCTCTAATTCTTTATGGCAACCCATTGTGTTAACATATGTGCAGAGATGCTGATGTTAAGAGGCTCCATATAGAAGGAACAATAGAGAGAGGTCAGGGAGAGACAAGAGGAAGGAAAACAAAACAAGAATGAGCATTTGTTTTTCAATATATTTACAATTATAAAAATAACAATACATATACTTTGTTGGAGAGTCTCCAGGACTCTCAGATTACCCACAAGGTACAATATGTGCCCATTATACAAGCTTAATTCCCAAATACCCCTTTCTGGAGGAGGTTGTGTGCCTTACTGGCTTAATTACAAAGATAATTCCCTCACTATCTCTACCCTAGATTACCTGAGGACAATATTGTGTATGCATATTACACACATACTGGAGCTAGATTAGAAAAAAGTTCTGGTTCATTCTATTTTTGCAAAATTCTCATTAAAATGTCAGAAGAGCATGATTTGGAAATATTTCATGAATTTTCAAAGTCTGGACCTGAAGAATATTTCTGACAACTACCAAGGTGTGGCAGGCAGGACACACCCATGTATGGCAGCTAGCATCACCTCAGAGCCCAAATTGCCAGGCGCAGCCGTGGTGATGCTGCAGTGCCAAGATCAAGCTGGGAAGGCAAATCAGTGAGTCAGGATCAGGGCTGGTGGTGGTGACCAGGGTAAGCCAGAGCCCAGTGATCACTGGGCAGGTCCACAGTGATTGAGTAAGGTCAAAGTTAGGCCAGGATGTCAGCTTGCAGGTCAGGATTGGCATAGGTGCAACGTAGCCCTGGGGTGAACCTTAGTGGGGCTTCTGAGCCCATGGGCAGGGTGTATGGCTGGAGACCCCAGGTCAGGCTGGTCAGGGTGAATAAGACCCACAAGTGCCATCAGGGTCCTGACAAGCTTCCATTTCATTTTGTTGAAAGAAATGCACTATTAGAACTGTCAGAATAGATCAATATTTTTTCCTACTGAAACAGAACCCAAAGACCATGACTTTATTTTAAAAACTTGTCTCAGGTTGGCTTTTCAGGTTCCAGCAGAACTTCTGGGGCAGAGACATACTGCAACAGGCAGTCACCTGATGAGGAGCACAGTCAGTAGGGCTAAAGGCTCCAGATTCAAGATTCTTCTGTTAATAAGGCAAAGCTTGGCTTTGAGCCCCTCTATATCACATCCCAATGTGGTATTTTAAGTGCTAAATATTGGGCATATCCTTATCTCTAAAACCACTAAACTCTTCCTTATGCTTCACTGGAATGAAAAGGCAATGAAAACCTGTTCTTTTGCAGTGAAGTGGAACAATTTTATAGGTAACCTTAGAATAGGTACAGGAGGACATAATTTATAGATTCTCTAGCTACTTGCTCTGCACCCAAGCTCTCAGAAGGATAAGGAAACGTCACAGGAAGCACACCTGGAATGGCCTGAGCTGAAGGAAAATTCCTTTCTTCACTCCAAGTAATGAATTTGACTTAAGCTCTGAAATGTAAGGCTTATGTCTCTACAAACAAATATGCATCTTTTTTTTTTTTTTTTAGTTTCTACCTATCTTTAAATTTTCCTGCTATCCATATAAATGAATAAAGAAATGCTGGAAAAGTAAAGCTGTGCTTCAGCAGCAAAGAGAGTTTTTCCAAAGTTCAGTGACATTAAATGTGAGCATCAATTTGGTGTCAAAGAAGAAAATTGATGATACATTCTTTTCAATTGAGTTCATGTGAGATACATCTTTTTTAGCCTGTGCAGAGAGGCAATTGCAGTATTTCACTGTATAAAGCAGCTTAAGTAACAGTGGTGCTATGGAGCAAGTCTGAGGCAGAGTCCAGAGACTAGCACACTCATCCTTCCATTCTGAACCCGATTTTATCAATTACTATTCAAGGTAGCTCCTGAATACATGAGACATTCATTCAGGCTGTAAATTAACCACACTATCTCCACATTGTTGGATAGCTCTACATTAATCTTTTCTCTTAGTATGTGTATATTACACATTTTCTTCATGAATCCACTGAGGGTCTTCATAGACTTCCCCTGCCATTACCTTGGGTAGTGGTGAGGAGACAGTATTTGATTACTAAGCACAGAAGGGTTTAATAAAGTCAGCACCAGATTTGCTTAGCTGTCGCGTGTGATAGGAGTGCTGAAATATTTCATTCTCATGACCGGACCTCTGCATTTCTCCCCGGAAATTGCTTTTGCCTGTATCAGCTTGGTAGAATTTCTAGCGTACTGACAAATTAAAATGAATGGTTAAGCTCAGCAGATAGTTCAAATACACAAGACACATAGAAACCTGATTTAACTGCCTAGTTAATGCAAGGTTCACAGTCTCTTTTGATCATGTCGCCCTTTAATGGAGCAGAGAGAACAATTCTTGAATCGATTTCTTAAGATTTTTGCATCACTGTGCATTTACAATAGAGTCACACATGGCTTAGGTTTCTGCCTCACTAGGTATATTCACTATGACCTGGAAGGAGGAACCTCTTACACTGGTACTTAGGTTGCCTTGGTGTTGAAGTGTCAGAGGATGTTTGACAAGCAGTGCTTGCTTTGCCCTCACAGTGTCATATTCCAGCCATGCAGAAGACCTCTGCAGTGAGCCCTTCTTGTCCAGCAGCATCTTGAATGTACTTCTGATGCTTGGCTGTAAGCCCACAATCTAATTTTCCTACACATGCTGAACCCAGTATTAGTCCCATTGCAGTCCTAAAGACCAAAACAAATTGTTCACCCAAGTGCTGGTATTCACTACTTTATTGTTATTTCATCCACAGAATAAATGGGGCAATAGACCTAATTATGCAGTTCCACAGTGATGCATGTGGCCAAGAAAATGTAACTGTCCAAAGAGAATTTTAATGCAAGTATTTAGAGATTGGTGTTGTCTTCTGCCGAGCGCAGAAGTAAAACAGTTAACAGGTGACTGAGGCTGATGGTGTGAAGTAGCAAAACGCCTTACTGCATTGTGCAGATTAGGTACTACTGCATGCTGTACAGCAGTACTGGTGTAGGGCAAGAGCTGCACAAAGTCCATGTGATTCATAGACTTTTAGTTTGTATCAGTGCTATTATAGCCCATGCATTGAGGACACTTTTTCCACTGCTGATGTTGCACGCACAGAATGAATTAGAAGGTCAGTTTGCTCTAATGTGGTGGTCACTTTTCAAGTGGTTCCAGTTCCTGGGTGGGAAAGAGTCATTGCGGGAAATGGTTTACCCAGCTTGTACTACCTCCCGGAGAGACCCTGTAGGATGTTTTGTCTTTCAGGGAGAGAAGAAATGGTAAACACATGTCCATAAAATTCTGAACTGTAGGTGATGAAATAATAATTTCTGAAAAACAGACAAAAATTCAGGAAATAACAAAATCCAATGTTTTGGTTTTCTGAAACAGCCTTTCAGCAATGATGGCAAGGCAGAGTCAAAACAGACTGTTTTCAGTAGCACAGGAAACATAGCACTGGGGAAAAAAAATCACATCTCCACCCAGGTTGCTTTTGAGACATTCACAAAGTACTTATAAAAGACAAAAAGCCCCAGCATCTTTTCCTCTTAGTCTTCTCAGGGTCTGGTTATTTAGTTTTTCTGGGATCAGATTCAGATAAGGCACTACTATACAGATGACTTCTGAATTTTTTTAATGAATATAATAAAGGTTTCCGTTCATCTCATTACACTAACTACTGCATTAATGCTCATGCTTCTCTTTGCTCTTACTCTTTGTTTCATCTGCCATGGGAACAGCAAGGATTAGCAACAGAGAGTTTTCCATCCCTACTAATGTCTGTTCACCCCTCTGCATAGATTAGGATTACTGTAACAAACTGGACGCAGTGTTGGGATTTACCTCCCAACCACTGCAAACATTTGACTATTCGCAGCATTTCATTTAAGGTACACCAGAAACATCTGCTCAAGTCTGCACAGAAAATATGCATTCTTACAAATCTGAAGATAATCAACGTTTTAGAAAACTGACGCTAATTCCTAGAATAGACGTGGCAAGGAAAAGGAGAGCAGCAAGGTGTCCAAAGGCACCAGCAATGTTTTCCAAAGGCATTATCTGTGTTGCCAGTTAGAGGATGGAAGTGTTTCAGAAGATAATTTTTCTGCCAAATCTCAAAGCATCTATTCTGTATTACACTCCTGCTAAGTAACACCATAGGTCATGAGGAAAAGCCTGGGGAAAAGAATCACCTTGAATTTAATGGACTTTGGCTCAGATCCTTTTTTTCTGAAAAGCCCCCTAAGAAATCAATCAGTGACAGCTTAAAGATACACGTCTGCACAAGTTAAGTGGCAAATCAGGTGCACAGCAACTGGTAAGGCATTAACCAATTAATGAAACTAAATAAGAAAAGAGAAGCTGCCCAAAACAACACTATAAACAGATTAAAGAACAACATTCACCCATCTGGAATTGGGATGGATCTTCTTTTTTAACATTTTCATTTTGTCACTTATAAGGCTTTTTTTTGGTCAGTATTTCTCAAAGTGGAGAAGCCATTACTGACATACCACAATCTCCTTTTCTGTACATTACAAAAGGACTAACAAATCACTGAAAACCAGCACCACTGAAGGTCATCTGAGAAGCACTGACAGTAAACCAGATGAGAACTAGCTTAATGAATTTTGTACTCTGGGTCAATTAGATGATGGAAAATAAATTTATATTCCAGAGGGAAAAATGCAGAATTAAAACCCTTTTAAAGAGGAGTTTGTCTGGGTTTTCAAATGTGTTTTACTGGAAGATTCTCAAAGCAGATTAATGGATATCTTCTCAAAAGTCTGAATTCTGTCTGTGGAAAGTTCGATTATGTTGAAAGGCTCTGAACCCAGAGAGGGAGATAAGGTCTAAAAGAGCAGATCTGGTTCACAACAGGACAACTCTTAAAATGCTGAAATAGATCGGTGTAGTGCTAGATAAGTGGAAATCGTGAATTAATTTTTGCAGCACAATGTAAGACACAGTTGGTCACAACAGTAAATAAAAACTTGGGTGAGACAAAGAGGTTGTTCACAATCCAAGGCTTCAGCACTGTACATACAAAAAAAGGAAATGAATGATGAGAGTAGAATTTGTGTTTTGTAATGGACAGGACAAAGTGTCAGGACCCTGAGTCCTGAAAAATATTAAAGTAAACAAATGGTATCACTGCCCCTACCTGATACTTCAGTGTCAACAAGTCAGCTGTTTCTCATGGCTAAAAACATATCCTATAACATTTTACTATCGCATACTGTATTATATGGCATATCAAATGCACTTTTCAGAGGCTGTCCAGGTTTCCATTCCAATCAGCATGTAAAACAGATTTCCCAATTTGATTTGTTTATGGTCAGTCCCTAGTGAGTACTGAATTTTTATTTCAGGTGAGATTCATACATTTCAGAGCAAAGGAGGCTAGGCAGTGAACATAAAAAATTAACTTATTTTGGTTCAGATTTATAATTTCTCTTTGAACTAGAGCTTATATTTTTGAAAGATGAATGGTGTTCATTTAAAAATACAGAATTTACCGTATCGCTAGTATCAAAAAAGTGAGGGGTCTCTGTAGTCACCTAGTGGAGTCCAAAGGAAGCTGCTGAAACCAAAACCTGTTCTCCCATGCAATAGCAAACAAATCTTGTGAGGGTGCTTTCTATCCTTATAATCTGAGTGTTTACATTATGTCCACCAATGTTATCTCTCCTCCAAACTTCGCAGGTTGTTTAAAGCAAACTGAAAATATATCACAGCAATATACTTTTATACAACCTAAATTCAGGGCCTATACTCTGATTTTGTGTAACAGTCTTTCAGACTGGAAAAGATCCTAGCTTAAAAAAAAAGAAAAGAAAAAATTGATTTCTTCCACACCATGTGTTAGATGTTTTTATGTATGAATGCACTTCAACTACTGTATTCAGAAGAATAATCATATCACCCAAAGGAGATAGATATATAAGCAAAGATCACAGGTTCACAGAACCACAAGATCATTCGGGTTGGAAGGGACCTCCAGAGGTCACCAGTCTGACCTCCTGCTCACAGCAGGACCAGGTGTGAGATCAGACCAGGTTGCTTGGGGCTTGATCTAGTCAGGTACTGAGCTCCATGCTCTAGGCTGGTGATTGCACAACCTCTCCAGTGCCTGGGTGTCCTCATGGGGAACAAGTTCCTCATACGCAGTCCTAACCTCTCTTGTTTCAATATAGGCCTGTTTTCTCTTGTCCTCCTGCCACATACTGCTGGGAATAGCCTAGCTCCAACTTCTCAACAGCCTCCCTGTAGGGCCTTGGGGGGGCTGCTGTTAGGTGCCCCCAAAGCCGTCCTTTCCCCAGCCTGAACAAGCCCTGGTCCCTCAGTCTCTCCTCACAAGGCATCTACTGGCTCCAGACGCTCATAGCATCTTTCTACATCCTCTTTGCCAAGGTGTAAAGGACAATACAAAACGAAAACAGGTGCAGAATCGAGATTAATATTTCATAAACTACTCTGTGAAATATGGATAAACTGCGTACAATGTGTATGAGGCACAACCACCAAGCCACGCAAGGACTACAGCTCCAGCTCTGGGTCCTTTTGTATTCCTTCAGCAACACAATAATCTCATTTTCATGATTCGGTGTTCAGGTGCACTGATTCAATAGCATTTCTGTTAAAAGCCAGGTAATCTAATTTAGTCATGGATAAAAATAACTCATTTTCAGATATAATAAGAAAGGGGCAGAACAAAAATTTATACCCTTTGTGGCCCAACTGCCACCAGTGTTCCTGCTGGGTGGCTTTAGGACCACTCACAAGGATGTGAGCTTACAGGCAAGTGGAAGCAATTGTGTACAGGTATACCCGACAAGTCTGTAGCTGGTAGTTTTTGTGAGGGTTTGTTTTTTTCTTGGCAATGTACCCAAAGAACAGTTTACCGTGGAAATGTGCTGTGGAAGGGGTCCTTGCAGTCTCATAAACTTCCACTCGCCCTCTCACCCTAAGGAAATTACAGTTTTTCGATGTTACTGTAAATTGCACTTTGCTTTTCAGCATTATCGGGGTATCACAGCATCAAGAGGACTGGTTCAAAGCCTGCTGAAGTTAAACAGAAACATTTCCATTGACTGCGACTGTATTCAGAACAATCCTGCCATAGGCCAGACAACTTTACCGGCAAGCAGTCACAGCACTCCCTTGGAGTTAAACAAATTTATGCCCGGGCAGGCCCTCTGCTCTCCCTAATCATGCCCTGGGAGCTCAGCAGAAGGCGGCGGGGCTCTCCCTGGCCGTCAGTGCCGGTGAGCCGTACGAAGCTGTACCCGAATTTACACGGCCACAACGCCCACCCGGCTCGGCCCCCGCGTAAGCAGGCGTGAGGTGGAGGGGGGGCTGTTGCGGACAGAGGCTCCCACACAGCCGCCGGCGCGGCCAGCGCGTTACCCGTCACCGGCAGCTTCCCGCCTCTGCGGGCAACGGCCGCCACCTGGCGGCCCTGCCCGGCAGCGCCTCACGCCCAGCGCCCCTCGCTCTGCCCGCCGTCGCCTCACGGCGCCCGGTGCTGCCCCACGGCAGAGCCGGTAGCCGGTTGCGCTTTGGGGCGGGTGTCTCAACCAGGCGCCGGCTGCCGGCAGCAGCGGGCAGATGGCGGTGGCTCCCGCACGGCGGTGGTAGCCCGCGGGGGGCGACGGGGTGAGCTTCCCGCCGCTTCTCCGAGTGGGGGCGGGCAGCTGAAGACGGGGCACCCGAGCTGCCACCAAAGGGGTGGTAAAGCGGAGCATAAGCCCTGCTAATTGCGAATTAGGCGAGGGTTTAAGAGTGCTGGCAACACATCAGCGAAGCAATGGGCTCCTGAGTGTCCGCTGAATCGGGAGGCAGGGATATACCTAAGAGCGCATGTTTATATAGCTACTTCAAACCAAGTGGGGTATTTTTCATCATATAAGGTCAAGTCCAGCTTCAGAAATCTGCAAAGTAAATTAAGAAACCATATTCGGTACTTATGAAAGCTTAAACAAGAATAAGTAAATAAGTACTGCTGAGACATTACCTACTATTTGTTCCCTAGCTGTGCACCTTTCAGGGTGGCTTTCCCTGAGACCACATGGTTTCATTTTGCGGACAGGGAAGTTGCTTTTTGCAGGGAAGCACATCGCAAGATGTTGCCCAGTAATTCACACCATATATATACACACACCTCTGTATCATCTATATACATCCCTCTCTCTTTCTCTATATATACACATCTGTATCATGAGGTTGATGTAAATTGCTGAGGATGAGTCAGCTGAACACAAGGCAACACTACAGTAATCTGTCTTACACTGTCAGAAATAAGCTTTTTTTCCAGCTGGGGAAACATGGTTATTGGTACACACCCAGGCAGACTGGGCGCTGGGCTTCTTGCCATGGACACAGTGCAGGCAGTCCTTGCTTACAGTTGCCCCGAAGCTACTTCTGTTTCACAGTTATCTCTAGGCTGCATCCTTTCTATTTTCTGGCCAACCGTGGAAATGAAGAAATGCTTCACGGGAGTGTTTTCTCTGTGGAAAAAGAAATAGGACTGGTATAAGCAAAAGAGAAGAAAAGTTTTTCGAGAGGCTATTAACGCAAGATCTGAATAAGCTGTACAGGATGTGTAGGATCCCAAAAGCTAAAGACAGGCTTAAAGGCACCATCTGGGTCCCACTAATGCCCTGCCAGTTGTAGGTGCTTTGCTCCAGCTGCGTGAACAGGCTCCACAACCTATTAGCCACTCAGGACTTTGAATTTGCAATGGCTATAAACCCCAGAGGACTCAGGCCTGCAAGACTGCAGAGTAGACATGCTTACTGGTTGCAAAAGAAACAAATGTTGCTCTTTGTACTATGCCCTACTTCTCAGATAGGGTCAAACCACACTTGATGCAGAATTGGGGCAGCAGTATTTTGATTTGAGCTGGAAATACTGCTGCAAATATCACAAGCAAAGAGGCTATTTCAAAGGCCTGAGGACTCACAAGGTACTCTCCCACACCTTGCTACCAGTGGGTTTTCACAGCCAATACATGCAAGAGGAAGATGAAATCTGTCATATGGGCTTTATGCCAGTCAGGGACTTGCACTGCTCTCTCCAGGCTGGGTTTCTGTTGTATGTTGCAAGGATTTTGTTTTGTTTTTAAATACAGCTTTCCTGATTGAAATCAGGTTCAATGCAAAAGAAGCACCAGGCTCCTATAGCTCTCAACAAAACCTGCATGTTATAAGCCTGTGTTGCTGATCTGGAATATATTACTCCATGGAGGGTAAAGAGGATTTTCAGGTTTAAAGTCCTGTTATGCAAATCAGTTGTCTTCTGTTCTGCCTTGCATTAACAGAGCCTGTCATAGTTCTTCTGCCACGCTTCATCTTCTATTTCCAAATATACATTTTTTCAGACAATTTGATTTCAAAATTATATTTACATTCTTAACATCTCTTAATGAGCTTATTTCATTGGTTGCGTAAACTTAATTATGAGTCACACCAGGGGCTCTTTTGCTGTGAATATTTCCTCCAATTTAGCCTGATCAAAGATTGCTGGGCCACGTGAGAACCACAGCTTCAGACATTGCACTCATGTAGCTTAAGAATGAGTTAAACATTTTAAATAGAAACAGTCTGCTCAAGTTGCGTAAAATTTTTGGTAGAGACCAGAGGCTGAGTTCAGACTATCTTTAGAGACCAAGAGCAGTCCTTAACTGATACATTTGGGATGTATTGTACCATGTTTTCCTTTGGAGGTCATCTCCAAATGGGCAAGTTCCCATAGCTGTTACCTTGAAGCTAGCCACCTTCAATAATAATGATAATTAGTGGATTTACATTATGAATTTTTAAAAGTATATTTTATTTTTTTTAACTAGACTCTTTGAATTCCAAGGCTTTCATGTATTTTACAGCTGTTTTTTTGCCTATTTTCATTGTTTTATCTTTTCGTTGACCTCATTTGCTCAGATGTGAAATGGAATTCAATTACCGAAAATTGTATCCCAACTGTATGCACTGCAGAAAAGGTCGTCACTGACAACACTGCTATACATCTTCTGCTTAATCCCTTTCTCTGGTGAGCTGTCTGGTCTGCAGGCAAGGGAGCCATGAGCTAAACTCACTGCTGGCCCATTGTAGCCCAGATTTTAAAATCTGACTCCTGTATTTGGGTTCTTGATTTGCAGAGGTGGTAAGCTTAGCACCCACTGCCCAAGGTGTTAGCTCTTTGTTCCTCACTTTCCAGACAGCTAATGTGCAACAGTAAAAGAGGCATGGTACTACATAACTGCTTCAGGTGGTGTTATCACTTCAGATGTCTTCTGATTAGACTTTATAGGCCATCAGTTAATTGCTGACAGTTATTCAGGAATTTAGATGTTTACATTCTCTCTCCTGAGTTTAAACCATACGCAAGTCATAAGCAAACCACCATGCTTAGTCAGAGCTCCTCCTGAATAGACCACTGTCAGTCTGGCCCAGTATCACTTTCTGCATCTGTTAGGAAATGTTTAGTATCCCATTCATATGCTGAGAGATTTTTCATTTTTTTAATCTCTGTGCTGCACTCCAGAGAAAAAATACAGTTTTCAATCTTGGGAATGGATATGCAGAGCCCTCACTACAGCTGTGAATTGGAAGAGACCTCATACCTGTAGCAAGAAAGGAGCTCAGTGGTAGTGCCCTGGGCACACTAACAAGCCTTGATGATCCTAAGCAACCTCACCTGAAACCTCCACCTACTCACAGGAGTCAGGGGCCTCCATTTAAGCCCAGGCTTGAGCCTGTTCTCCTTATAAAGGTGCTTGTCTCCACTAGCCTTCTTAGACTTGATGTGTTACCTAGCTTCTGTCTGATGCTTGCTGGGCTGTTAATTGATGTGTTCCTGTGTCCCTACTGCTGCTTGTCTGTCTCTGGTGCTGCAGTACTGTATGCTGCTGTTGAGGTCAGTGCCTAGCTTGTGTTGTTGCCCTTCCCCACCTGAGTCACCTTCTATTAAAGAGGAGCTCTGATCTCGCTGCTCTCTGATGCTCAGCAAGGAAGTCCTATGAAAGAGCTGTCTTTGTGATCATGCTTGTAAGGAAGCTAAGTGTCCTGCCACATTCTGCTCCTGCTGAACACTTGGCAAGAGGGGGTGCCTATCCTTCCTTGCTGCTGCAGAGGTGTGCTGGAAGGGATGGAGCTACAAGCTCTCTCTGGCTAATTGTTGGCAATGTTTAATTGTAAATATCACTATTATTTAGTTACTACTCCTAGTCTCTGTGTGATACAGGAGCCTCTAAAGGGCCCAATTACCCCAAACCAGAGGGGTGGTATAAGTAACTTCATGACCTTGCTGCAAAACTCAAGACTTAAGTCTCCTTTTGATTCTGCCAATTCTGTGTGTCTCAAACTTGCATAGAGTTGCTCCTGGCTTCCACAGAGGTAGTGAGAAGAGTGCCTAATCTTTAAGCTTATAGTTCAGAGCTGAATTTAATTTTTAGCAAATATTTATTCATGGAGTCTCTAATTTATACATGCAAAAGACTATAGCTGGAGGAAACAGAACATAAAGGAAGCATCAAACAAAAGCATAGCCTTTTTATACCCAGTTAAAAAGAAATATTATCCTAATGAAAACTCTCAAGGAAGTGGAGAGTGAGTGAGCAAAATCAGATCAAAGAGACTCAGTAAACCCCCATTTTTATATGAAACACATTATTCATCAGTTAAACAATGTGTTGTGTGAGCAAGCACCGCAATATGATACTGACAGCAGAAATACTGAGAGGTTCAGTCTGTTGGCCTTAGCATATTACTTCCTAGCTTATCCTGCTGTTTTCTCAGGAATCATTTTCCAAGTAAGGCACTACTGAATTTAATGTGAGTGACCTCAGTAGACAAAAGCAATCACTTAAGGATAGACACTGATACTATTTTGTGTTTTGTGCTGTTGTTCTTGTTTGAAGCAGTGTAAATCAGTACTAATGCCAGTTAAGTAAACGGAACTAATCTGGTCTTAATTGTATTTTGATTTCCACTATAAAGAGCCCATGGCAAGATACTGATTTCAGGACCAGCTGGGTAATGTAAATACAGATTTCCTTACTGGGTTATGACACACTAACAGAACTACTACAGCTGAAAGCAAAGGTTAGCAGCAAAACATGACCCAGGAAGATGATTGGTATGAAAGTACTTGCAAGTTCACCAGCCCTACAGCTGAAACAGTGTCTTGTCACTAACTTGCCAAGTCCAAAATTAAATATGTTTTGGCATGGATGAGGGAATAATGTATGACCCTGAGAAAGGCTGTACTAAGTTGCGGGGGGTGGGGCTGGAAATCACTGTGAAACCAAACAGACACTTATTCCACTGGCAGAAATGCAGTAATACTTTCTTCAGGATGCCTTCTGATCTGTAGCTGGGAGACTTCCTGAGACAGAGATTATAGCTACAACTTTGTTTAAAAAAAAACCCAACCAACCAACCAAACCACAAAAACAAACAAAACCCCAAAACAAACCAACAACACCCTAAAGGCCCATTCTTTCATGAAATCATTTAACTGCTTTTTAAAACCCATTTTGGCTTCTCAAACTTCCAAATCTGGCACAGTCTATGTTTGTGGAAACAGTACCCTAACACCTCCCCCCCCGGCTTTTTTTCCTTTAAGTTTAAACCTG
>VYZV01011525.1:87825-137175 GCA_013401275.1 Pandion haliaetus
AGTAAACCTAAACCTGTTTTGTTTTGATGCCTCTTTGTCATAACAAGACCAACTGAATAATGAACACCATAACTTCCCATCCCTCCTGCTCTTCATCTTCTATTTGTATCTTTCTTTTCACCTCTCTTTGGATGTAGGAATGAACCTGAATTCTGTACTCAAACTGTGGGCTAACCATAACTCCTATGTGCAACAAGGAGTTGATGTACTGAAACAGTGGTGATTTCTGTTTGTTCTCTAGTCCTTCCCTAACAATTGCATGTATTTGATTCACTAGTTTAGTTAATGCAAAATACTAAATTGGCATATTCAAAGAGCTAATCACAATGGCTCCAAGATCTTTTTCCTGATGGTAGTTAATTTAGGTAGTCATACTGTCTGTATAGGTCTGTCTTTATTTGTGCCTGACTCTGCATTACAAGACCCTTTTCTGACCCTGTTTAATTAGTTAGAAATTCAGTGTAATGAGATTTCTGCAGTTCTTCAAGACCAGCTTTAGGTTTACTACAGAAAATGTTTTTGTATAGCTCTATATAACTTAAATCTCCCTATTCATCTACCTTCCCTCTCATAAATGAACATGATGTCTATTACAGGTTCATGTTGGATTCTGCTGATAAACTGTTTCTTGAGAAAGCTAACTAGTCTTTCACCTCTGATTTAATGCCTTATTAATCTGTAACAGAATCTATCCTCTTACTATGTGACAGATTGCTTTTTTTCCTCCCTAATAGCTTTTGGTGAATGACCTTGCCAAAAGCCTCTGAAAATGACCCCTCCATCTACCTGCTTCCAATTCAAAGAATGCCATTAGATTTCTGAGGCATGATTTCCCTGTACGAATCTGTCCCAAGCCAGCATTCAGTTTATAATTTGTACTTGATTCCGTTCTTTACTGTAGCTTCTACCAAGTCACCTGGTTTCAAAATCCAGTTTAACAATATGTGGTTTCTTGCAACCACCTTAGTATTCTTCTTAAAAGAAACAAACCTGGCCTTGCCCTTGCCAGCTCCTACATCCTGTGCTGCAGTGATCAAGAGCTTGATCATTTCGTGTGACTTCCTTCTCTGGGTAGGTAGCCAGTGGCACTGGTAATTGTGGAGCTATGGCATGTTACTGCTGTGTGTGGCTTTGACCTCAAAGTGCACTGCAAAACATAGTCTACATGTACTCACAATATTGCTGGGGAAAGGGAGGAAGAGTAGAAATGTCTATCCATAAAGCGAAAGTTACAGGTGGTTGAAAACCTTACTAAACAATCCTTTGAATTCTGGATAAACAGTTTCTGTTGTTTGAAATGTAGGTGTATTTGAAGATCTGTCATTACTGCAGTCTAGAAGAGCTTCTTTGTACTTGGCGTTCTACAAACGTTTACGAAGAAAAATTTAGGTTTGCAATATAAATATATGTAGAGATGGAGAAATGATTGTCTGTTTTCTTTGTTGTTAATGGGTAGCTGAAGCAAAGCACAAAGACTAAGTAATTGCTCTAGACTACATTGGCAGTCTGCAAGAAACCAAACAATTTTCATAACTTAGTCCTATCCCTAAATTACAGGTTTAACTTTCCCCTTTAAGTATCATATATCTTCATATTGTGGAAAATGTTATTTGTTCTTTTAATTATATCTACCTTTTGTATCTTACAGAAACTGGTGTGCTTATGTCCATACCAGACTCTTACCTACAGTGGAAGTGGACAACCTGGAAACCCTCTCATCAGGCAGAGCGAAGCCTTGCACTTGGCATATTGGATCCTGTGCTCAGAGGTGTGTAGAACTAGGAAGAAAAAGTACTTGCAAGTAGTTTAACTATCACCAGCTGCATAATTAATACAACCATGACTTCAGAAACGAAAATGAAAACAGGAGGGAGCAGATTAGCATGTTTCCAGGTCTCATCTTTACATGTCCCTATAGCAAGTATAAAAGCTCAGGACTTGTCCCTATAGCAAGTGTAAAAGTTCATGACTTGGCATGCTTGCAGTCTGGCATCCTCTGGTCAGTTCAAAGTCTTCAAGTAAGCCCATTACATGCTCCCCTCTTCCAGAGTACCGCAAGGAAAGGTGCACATGTACAAAGCTTTAAAGCACATGTGGGGAATAAAATCCTTTCTGTGCAGTTTTCCAAGTTTGTGCTTTGTTGGAGCAAAAGGCTTGCCCTGAGAGGCATAAATATTTTTATTGTTATCTCTGCTGGGTGCTTATTTCTGGCACAGCTTTGGTCAGACAGTGAACCTAGAAAAGTAATTGGCCTGGATACAACTTGTAAATAATTACTCTGTTAAACATACTGAGATTGCTTTTTGTGGTTTGGGTGCCTTATTGTATTCTCCAAACATTAGATTTCAGTAGTAACTGAAATTGGATTTTAATGCATGGGCCTGGAAAATGAACCAATAAAATAGAGGTTGTAACGTATTTTTCCCTGGAGAAAATTTCAAAAGCCTCTTATAAGTCAGTTTGACTGTTCTGAGAATTGTCCTCTAGGTGGTATGGCAGAACATGCTTAAAGCTTTGAGGTGAAACCAGGAATAGAGTATCCTTAAGATTTGGTGACTGAAATATAGTAGATTGTACTGCAAAACTGCAGCGGACCCTGTGGTTGAAATGTTGCCAGTTTTTCTTCTCATTCAACCTAGAAAATTTATAACAACCCTGATTTTTTTTTCTGTAGAAAAATTAACTCCTTGTGCTGCTCCTGTAAATAAGTCTCTACTAGATACATTTTTTTGAGGCTTGTTTATGTGGAGAGTTATTTTTGAAATAGCTAATCCTGATTAACTCCTTTCACGGACACCTCATTTTTGAGTGCTTTCAGGAATGGATTATGCTAATGCAGAATAAGGTAGTTTTATCATAAAATAAGACCATCCATACAGCAAAATAGCTGTGAACTCTGTTGATTTCAGTTCACCTTAATCTTTGAGTTCTTGCTGCTGAAAAAGGCATTTCTCAGAGGCAAAGCTGGTTGGGGACACATGCAAAGCTCCTGCCAGCTGTTATGAATTTTAATATATATAATATTACATCCCTTGTGAAGGGGTGACAAGATTAACTATAGTGTAAAACAAGGTGGCATTTTTTAATTCATTGGGAGGATGTTTTTTGGTCTGATAGCCTTCAATTTTGTCCCCCTTTCTGGAATGATTTAGATGGGGATTGTGTGTCCAAAACAGTTTTGTAACAATTATATCATTGTATTTTCTGAGATTTGAGGTGTTCTTCATGTTAGTGTTTAGCAACTAGCAGAACTGTGCAATACTCTTTTCATTCAAACTTTGTATTTAACGTATCAAAAGAGGCAAGTAGACTTGCTGTAGTTAGTTTCTTCTGTATGCCCTGCTGCAGTGTGTTCTTTCTAAACTGGCTTCTCTGTGAAGTTAGGAAAGCTAAAGGAAGTGATGAGGTAGCCAGGACATGCAGAAGGTGTTGGACATAGAAGCAAAATTGCTGCTGTCTCTGCAGTGACATACTATAAGAGTAGTAACTGAGGCATCACAATTACATAGCCATACCCTCCTTACATCGTCTTCTGGAGTGGAAATTTTCATGCTTCATCAGATCAATATTTGTATAATCTTGTTTAAAATAATCAGAATGGAAGGCTTCCAGTGTGTACTAAATGTGAACTGATGTGGCACTAAATTAATTATGAATTTTTTTTCCACTGATTCCAAAGAAAACATTATAATCACAATTGTATTTTTGGCTCACTCTCTCCAGTTTAGGTATTAATTGTAATAGCTTCCATAAAAGTTGGCAGTATTTGACTCCTGAATAAGATACTCCGGGAAGAAGTCTGACAGCACTAGACATCAGGTTGCTTTAAAATCCATACAGGTGATCTGAAGGCTGCAATATTAAAAATGTGATTGATACTGAAACACCAAACCCTAGTCAGGCTTCACTTTCAGTTTCAAGCAGTTAATGAAAAGGTACATTTGACATGTAATGTAATGTAATGTAGTTATACAGGTATCCTACAACTGCTGTTTGGTCACCTGAAATCAGTTTAAAATGTTCTTGTTTTGCAGGTCCCAGACAACAACACACCAAGCCTACAGAATTAAACATAAAATATTAACATCACTGGAGTGGAAGTGCTGTCCTGGGTACAGTGGGCAAAACTGCCAACCCAAAGGTGAGTAGAATTGTAAGGATTTGAAACTATTCACTTCAGCAAAAGAAAACAATGCAACCTGTTTTGTGAGCAAATGGCTCTGCTGAAAATCAATACAGTCCTTCCTGTTAATTTAAAACCAGGAAAAATGCACAGTAAACTAAAATGCTTTGGGATGTTGACTCTTCCCCGCATATGAATTTCCAAAGTAGCTAAGCAGAGTATCCTTTCCTCTCTTCCACTCTAAATAAAACTCATAAAATCTTCAGCCTTATTCCATTTTGCTAAAACTTGGAGCTTGTATTCAGTGTGTCTCTACTTTTGACCTTTTAGTTATTGAGTACTGCAGTGCTGGGGATATTAAATCCAGGTCCTCTATTGAATACTTGCTGTAAAATTCATCTACAGCACTGTGACTCTCTTGGTTTTCAGTTTCAGGCTCTAAAAATACATTTTAGACATGATAAAATAATGTACCAACTTTGTTTTCCTCTGAATTGAGTAGGACTTTTGTCATTCATTTCAACAGTGACTGAATTTTACTAGGTATTACACATGATCCCTGTATAATTGTGCCCATTTTTGACAGAATAGAGTGTATTACCTCTGCCCTGGTGATCAAACATATGGCAACGTACTGTAGTTTAACTTCTGTATAATAGCTATTTCTTTGCTGCTGGCCTTAAACAAGCAGCCCTTGAAAAATAAGATATGGCATCAGCATACATATTTTAAATGAATGAATATTACAAGAAAGGCCATTAGATGTGGTAGGGAATTCAATCAGCAGTGGTAAAGTAGAGGCTGTGATTAAAAATTAATGTAGAGGAATGAAGAGAAATCACTGTTATTCACATTCAGGAGGGAAATTTCAATGCTAAAAAGCCAGAACCTCAGCAGACACAGAATCCTCTTCTGTGCAGCTGAGCGTGGAGTCAGATATTAACATGGGACACAGTCAGCAAGGCTGTCCAGTGAGCATGGATCAGATGTTTTAAAGGTTTGCTTTTTAAAAATGCAAACATTAGCAAAAATAGATTAGAAAATGCTTATTGAAGGGGGACGCTACGGTTGATAAAATTGAAATGGCATCAAAACAACAGGGAAGCATTGACCAGGAAAAAAAGCTGTATAACTCAATTTGTAGTGGCATCTGTATAAAAATAAGAATAAAGGAAAACGTTGTCAAGTGTCAAAGGAGCGGGTTTGAAATTGCATCTCCTGGGTTCTATTTTCAAACCTCTTCTGGCTTGCTGAATAACTCGGGGAAGCCACTTATAATCTGCATACCCAAGTTTACCCATCTAGAAAATTGAGATGACACTTATCTCACAGGGGCACTGGGATATTTAATTAATTAATGCTTGTAGAAGTGCTTAAAGAGATTGGGATGAAAGCTGTTATGTCAGAAAGGCTCTTCTTCCCTGCTTCTGGAATCCTGCCTCCCATGAGGAGCAGACCACCAGCACAAGCCCTGCCTGTATTATTCAATTCCCATGAAGGGATGTCGGCTAATGAACTTGAACAGTTGGGAGCCTAACAGCCTTGTCTTCAGGCACTCCCTTTCTAAAACAGTGGGGGAGAGATATTGTAAGCTCTGACTGAGGCTCGCCAGAGTCACCGAGCCTTCCGCTTGGCCTCTCTGCACTCGATCTGTGGAACAACAGAACTGTTATGGAAGGGTTTCTGTGCTAAGTGAACAAGAGTATTCTAACAATATGTTTTAGTTCCTGGGAAGGCACTGTTAGTGATGTGGGTTGCTTGTAGCAAATGCTAATTCAAAATGCCTTCTGGTTTAGCTTCTCTCTCAAAACAAGTGAAATCATATGTAACTCAGTCTGATAGTCTAGGCAGGAGGAAACACTTGTCACCATCTGATAGTTATTACTAGACATCTGTAAACCATATTTGGTAGCCCCATTGTAACTGCTTGGTTACTGGTTAAGATGCTTCTCAAGGTAATGTAGCAGTGAATGAGACAGAAGAGTCTCTGGGAAGATGTGTTCAGATCACTGTTTCTAACTTTACCTCCCATGTGGTGACACATGACCAAAATGGATAAGACCTGGACCCTAGTCCAGCATGGACAATGCAATTTTACAACAAACTTTTTAAGAAGGGAAAAATGTAGACATAATTTCTTGCAAGCCTCATGAAACAGTGTGATATGGACAACTCAACAAATAAAACATAATTATTTTCATTTGGGAATATCAAATGCCTAACTGGGAGCAAAACTGCTAAAATGAAAGGACTTTTAAGTTCTGAGTTGCAAAGTTCATGACATCATTTTTACTAAACACAGCTTTATTTTACCTTTTCATCCTTAAGCTGGAGAAAACAATGTGCTTCTAGTAATGTCTGAGGGGAAGAAATCCCAGTTTGCTCATGCACATATGGTCCCTGAACACTGTATTATGTGTCAGAAATGATTTCAAGAACTGGAAGATGCATCTTCAAATATAGATCATGCTGTGTTTGAATTCAGTTTTCTATGGAGTGAGCTGAGGTGACTTAATGTATATGAATTAATTTCCATCTGCCCTGGCTGTGGGTTAGAGCAAACATCTGGTTCTCAGAGTTGCCGACGATGCCATAGCCATTGTTAGCACTAATTCTCTCGCATGGTAGCAATGCCATTTCTCCAGCAGATGGCTGTAAAATGTTCCGCACAGGAGCGAGTGCTATCCTCTGCGTGGGGTGAGCTGCAGACACAAAAGGTAGCAATTCACCTTGAAATGCAGGGGATGGAAGGAAACTACCAAACTCCCCGCAGGGATTCCCCTTTAGCCATTCCTGCTTCATCAAAAATATATTGAGAGAAAAAGATCCAATTTCCATATTTTTAATATTCCCTGAAATAATTTTGCATGCTGTGTTTAAAAATACATGGGACAATAAATTATGCATCTAGGCCAATATATTCAATGATAGGAGCTTAATGTTAAATTCCTGTATGCGTTACCTGATATTCAGAAGTGCTGAGGACCCTGAAGCTCCTGGAGGAACTGGAAGAACTCATTGCTCAGCATTTTTAACTGCTGCTTTTTTTTCTTGGTGTTGCTTTGTTATTGTAAATAGCACCCATAAGATGAGTCTAGCAGTCTAAATTTTATTTTGTTTTATCTTTTTAGCTTAAACTGAGCATAGCATATACAAATTTTAAAAGGTCTCAAATGCGAGTCATTTGATGGCTGTTTCTACCCTAAAGACTGTATGTATTAGAGTTTCAGTCTGGTGCTCCGATCACATCTGCTTCTATTCAGCATCTAGGATGGGGATCTCAGCTGTGGGACCAAGGAGCACATAAGACTTAATCACCATATAACGTGTCAGAGTGGTTCCTTTGGAAAAGGACTGAGCTATACTGGAAGAATGAGCCACACTGGAAGAATGATGTAGGAGAAGCTATATTGCCAGTGACTTTTCTGAATTTTTTTTCACAAATGAAAACCCTGAATTTCTAATGCTGCCTGAGAAGTACCTTTCCTACAGAGTGATGAAATTCAATAACTAGAACATGAAGTATTTTCTCTGGGTGAGTTTTTTGTGTGTGTGCATCACTGGCTACAGTCCTTACAGCTTTTAGAAGCAGTATAATGCACTATTGGCTTGTTCCATTACTGGATTTCTCCAACAGAGTGATACTATATTCTGGGTCTTACAGGGATTAAGTTATGTGAACAGTTTAGAGCATTAGTAAACCAAGCACACAGCGATAAATATATAACCTTGAAACTCTGAAAGTGGAAACTGTAAGGGTTTGGGTATTCCACAATGTGAAGCTGTGAGTGGGGCAATTGATTTAATAGGGAGGATGAAAGATAAGATGTATAGTATAAAAAAAAAAATCTGGTGTCTGTAGCACTAACAGTGGCAGTGAATACATTTGGAGCAATGGAAAGATAGGTAAATCAAAGAATAAAAGGACATCGATCAGCTGGTCTTTATCACAGGCAAGTAACTGACTCCCTTGTCATAGATTATATCATCACATCACCACCTGATAAATCCTGTGTAATGAATTGGGCTGAATGCAAGTATTTAACTCCTGTCAATAACCATGCCACAGAAAGATAACAGAAGCTATTGAAATTACAAGTGTTTGAGGATTTTGTATTTCTTATCAGCCAATTTCAATAAATTCTATGTAACTTTCAGTCTGCATGATAATTTTTAGTTCCTGTCCTAATTGTTACTCCCTGCCCCACCCACCCCCAATTTACAACGTAAAACACCTTATATCATCCTTGGATGTAATCTATTGATCCGCATCTGTACTGCTAAGAGGCTGATGAAACAGGGAATTTCTTGTTTCAGCATGTTATTCTGTTTCCTTGGAAACTCATATTATGGCCAGGCTAGGTTTTAATATTTGAACTAGAAAATAATGTCACCATACCCAAGTTATTCTGCTTGTACTGTACTAAAGACTGGAAATGGCATCAGTGCCACATAAGTGGCATTCCTTAGATGTGCTCTAGCTGGAACAACATCCACCTCAAAAGCTTCATGAACTGAGCAAGCATATAAAAATTGGTACGAATTTACACTAGCAAATTTACAACCTACTCTGTATGTATTTAATTTTTTTAAACAATAATGAAATGAAAATGACACTGTTAAGCCTAATGGCTAGAGAAGTAGGTCAGGAAGGTGGAAATCTCAGTTCAGTTCATAGCTATCCTGTCAGTTGTTCCTGCTTGTTGTGAGTGAAGGCACTTTACTTCTCTGGACTTCAGTTTCCCCAACTGTAATATTGAAATAATAATAATGCTAATCTAACTTTTTGAAAATTTCTTTGGGATCTTTGGTCTGAGATATAAAATAAACACAGAAGATCCCATCTACCATGACCAGAGAAAATATTTACAAACTTGTCACCTTTGTGAAGTTTTTTAACGTAGGTACTAGTCACAAATCTCAGAAGATATTTGTTGGTATTTGATTACGATTTGAAATGGTTTTTATTTTTAGGTGCTGCAACAACGTAATATCACTATTGCCTTTAGTGGTAAGATTTCCATGGTTGAAGATTTGTGTAATCTGTCAAAAAAATCTGACTAATTTTGTCGCTGTAAAAAAACCCTTAATTAATTTGATAGCTGACAATCTCTGTATTGTCTTTGTACTGCCCTTCCTCTAGAATTTTTAGCCCTGGAGATTTTGAAATTCTGCTCATTATAGGACAAGTTTTGACATTTTAGTATTAACAGCAACCCCTGTGAATCTCATTAATTCATTTATCAAGCCATTCACTGTCTTCATTAGTGGGGTCCCACACTGTTATAGATGGACTAAGCAGATGATAAGAATCGCTGCAGATGATTAGGCTTTGGTAAAGTTGGTGCAGAATAGAGAGAGAAAGCAATTGTTGTGGAATCCTGATCGTCAAGTTCCGTGTTTCACTCACATCCTTTTGTTTTTTCCTTAGCTCAAGAAAAACAATCACTTATACACAGCAACCTGGCTGAAAGCAGCAGAACTGTCAGTGAGAGGACACCAGGAGCTCCTTGGGACCCCAGTGGGCCAGGTCAGCTGTTATAATTACTATCAACTCTAGCCCAATCAATGACCGTGTGACTCACGAAGATCACTGCAAAAACAATTCAAGAAAAATCGCTGTCAGCTGAAGGGACCTGAGTGAACCCTTAGAGTTTCTAGCGGTCATGGTTCAGCAGTATGCTTCTCTGATAAAGATAGGCAGAAGAAAGTGAATTTAAAGGTACCAGTAGCATGACTAAACTAAAATGAGGAAAGTCATTCTGCATAGAAATATTTGAACTATTATATTACTGAGTAAAGTAGGCGAATTAAAAGAAAAAAAGAAAAAAAACCAGCCAAGCAACACAGCCAAAAAAACCCAAATCTAGGAGTAGTATAGACCAACATTGGTCATAAAAGAAAATGTAGTAATGTTAACTGTATTATCGGAATACGTGACTATTGTTATATATTTTCTTATAAAAATTGGTGCTTTATTCAAAATCAGTGCAATGATACTTCAAACTCTAGCAAAGGCAGCTTAGGTGTGTTTTAAGCTATTCCATCTAGGATGATCAAATTGCTAAGCAACACAGGGACAGTTTACAGCTTTATACTATGGATGTTTGAGATTGTTTCTTATTACACTATTCACTTGCTCACTACTGTGTTTACTTCAACCTACCTAGGCCATAAGGTTTTGGAACATAATGTCAGTGTTCTTGCAAGGGTATATACAGACCTCAGCATTGTAGGAGCTAGTTAGTAACCATAATGCTTTTATTCAAATAGTGATCTACATTGAGAAGTTACCTTAGGTGATGGCTGCATGAAAAGCTTCTCCACCTCTTAGTCTCTAGAACTGTTGGGTGTGCTCACTTCCCTTTATTTTCCATTACCATCTGTATGATTTAAAGTTTACCAGCACAAATGTTCCAGAAAATGAATTTCATAGTTGTCTGCATAAGTATTCATGGGAACGGAATTTTATTCATGCCAGGTGTGTTTGCATACTCACTAAACTGGGAACAGAAACAATCATGGTTTATCAGATCATTTCAATTAACCGTGAATTCGAATATTAAGTGTTCACTGTAAAGAAACATGAAAAGGTATCTATGATTTAAAGATATTCAAGTAGTTGACAGACTGTGCTATATTCCAGTCTGTACCACCTGAAGTGTATATGCCTTTGAGGGTACAGAGATGTTGGCAATGAAGAATTATTTAGAAAGTCTGTGTACTCAGGAAACTGCCAGCAATCAGCATATCGTGTTTAAATAACAACAAAAGAAATATGTGAAACATGCTTGAATAAGCAAGTTGTTTGAAAAAATTATTCTCTGCTTGTGATGTACTCCCTAGCAGTGAGTGAGACTGCATTTGTCAGGCAAATTTTTGGTGGCAAATTACATGCAAGTTATTTGGCAGTGTTCGCTACATACTGTCAAATGAGCTTGTAGTTTACATGGTGAGGAGCCAGAAGATGGACAACATGTGAAAGACAGTGTAAAGGAGGCATGTTCCTTGAACTTTCTTACTACCTCACTTTTCTTTTGAAACTGTTGATGTTTCAATTATGTATGTCTACACTGGCTTTTTGTATAATCATCAGCTGTTACATTGTGGTGTTATTGTCACTCACACAGTTGGCCTATATCTGAAAACATTTTATGGAATTGAATAATAAGGCAAGTTATGTTCTCAGTTCTGTGTGTTGCAGTTGTAAATATACTGTTCTGGTGCTGGGGTATTCATGCATGCTGGGAGAACAGGATGTCAGAATCCAGAGTGCCACGGGGTTTTATGGAGACAGTACGCATGTATGTGCTTATGTCCATATATGTGTTCTACTTTAAATCGTAATTGACAAATAGAAAAATTAGAAAGCATAGGTGGGAGAGGGAAAGACTGAATCTGGCATGGAGGTATAGAACAGTATTTTCAAACGGCAGTTAGGAGAAGGCTGTTGCCCCTTAGTGATACTGTGTGAGCAACAGAGTTTCCCAGTGCTGGAGGGAGGAGGATGTTGCCTAGTAAAGCAGGCAGGACCCATGTGATAAAGTGAGCTTGATCAATAGAGCAGTAAAACATGCCATTTCTCCTAGTAGGAATTCTGCTCTGAAAAATAACTCTGAAATTGGAATCTCAGAGCTCCATGTTAATTGATTTTCAGTTATTTTAAAATCAAATGTGGTCAGTTTAGAAGGAGAGGGATACCTGTTCTGGCTGTCAACCCTGCAAACATGACCCGGGGCCAGTACTGACTGCCCTGGTCTGTCTTTCCATCAGTAGCTGCCAGGAGTCTACAAGCCAGATTCTGTCTCCAGCTCCCACTATGCAGCCATGCCACTTACAAACGTCGCTTTCAGGTTCATCTATGCAGCTTGTCTTCCCCCTTCAGTAGGAACTGACAGAAACCGAACTGAAGAAAGCATTGCACCCTGCAGGTTAGTTATCAGTTTGGGTGACTATGCATGATCCAGTAATGAATTCAAATCACTTTCTCATACTAACAATTCAACCAGGAGCAGAAGTATCCAGACCTGTCTGTCTGTCACAGAGTAGTGTTATGATGAAAAGTATTCAGAAAAAGAAGATCCATCAATGTCTTTTCTCCACAGTGCTGTTGTGGAGAATTGCCAGAGTCTAAACTAAGTGGTTGAGTTATAAACACAACTTTGTGCCTGTGTAAGTAGACACCATGGGCAAAGTAAACAGCTGGAGAAGCTAACAACCCAACCTAAAACAGCCAGCCTTATTCACTGATCTCTACCAACTATGAATTTTACAACCAATGTGCTTCTACAGGAAAGCATTTTCATGGGTGTTGGCACACTTCATCTGCACTGACTTGGTGCATTTAGTGAATTTTCTGGGTTTTCCCAAATACTGTCGAGTTAGATATGATACATTTAGTTTTTACATACTAGAGTTTTGAAGAATAAAAGTCTAGTCAGAAGAATATGCCCTTTTACACGTAACTTGCCTAACTTGCCTTTTTTTTGTTGTAGTCTTTAGCCCCCTGTGCTTCTACGTGATTTCTGGTTATAACTGTCTACTGCCATAGGAATAGACACTGCCATAATGAAAAGTGACGTAAGATCAATAGCAATACTGTAAATTTACACTAATAAATATTTGTATGTACTGCTAAGGAATCTGTTGCATAGCAGTTTATTAAGTCATAGTATGGCCTGGGTCATGTAGGGTAATATACCCTGTGTCTAAGGTAGGCCATTTAGGCTGAATTGTTGAAAGAGCTGAAGAGATTTTGTAGCTTTGCTTACACGAATTAGGGCATTTAATTTTATCAGCATCTTCTGAAAATCCCATACTAAGTCTCATTCCTGTCAGATGTGAAACTCGGATGGCTAGCTGAAGTCATGTGGAGTCTTAATTTGCAAGACCATGGCCTTCTTCACCACTACATATCTTAAAAACATCCAGCTAGGCCTTTTTACACCTGAAGAGACTAGAAGTGTCAGGAAAAATTTAGGCAGATTTTAAAATAAACTTGACTTCACAGGTTGCACATCTTTTTTAATGGCAGACTAATGATTATTCCAAAGTAATTTATCTATTAGCTGTTTTTTCTGCCTTGCTGCTGTGTCACACAAGTCTTTATTTTGACCCCAACACTGAAAAGATGATGTATTCCTTCAGACAGAAGCTTTGCAAATTCATGAAGTTAAGTTATAAATGGTAAGTAAAAATCAGTGGTTTTGTGATTGTGTTAAACAAGATAGACTAAATGAGAGTTAACTGAATACCCTGTAGGGTGCTAGGTAGAGGAAGAATGGCATTATGCTGATTAAAATATGCTAACCATTCAAAATACTGTTGTAGAATTATAAATACTTTATAATGGATACAGATGCTTCAGTAATTAGTTACTGCTGTGCTGCTGAATGTCACTAATACATGATACATGACAAAAATCAAGATGATTCACTCCAGACTAAAAATCAGAAACTTTTCACCGCACTTCCAGCTAACGCCTCTCAAGTCAATTATACTTTCTTTCCCACCCCCACAGTCTTTTAACGCTACATTTTTTTTCTTCTCATTTTGTTCTCTGACCAAGCACTTTCACAAAAAATGAATGAGAAGATTAGCAGCCAGGAGATGAAACTGACTTTTCTACAGAAGAAGGTTGACAGCATTGCTGCTGCGATGAATGATGTGAGCAAGATGCTTTCTTCTCTGGAAGGCAAAATCAATGAAGATAAGGGCAAAGACTTCCAGTCTTTTCTAAAAGGTAAGAAAAATAAATTAATGCAATCACTCACCCAGTTAAAGGTGCCAGACAAAAAAAAAAAGCTAAAACCACTCATAGACTGTCCTATTCTATTGCTCAACATTTATAGGGAAAACTCTTTTTAAGTTTCATTTCATAATAGAGGGATTTGTTTATTTCTACATTTGTTATGGTGTCTTTTATAGTGACAAAAAATTTACGTTCTTGGGTACTATATTGTCCATATGGTAACTTAAGCCACTATCAAGACATTCTCAGTTACTTAAAGCTTCTGCAAATATTCTTATCTGGTTTTTGTTTATCTGACAGCTGCTAAGGGATGTAGTCCTTGCTTTGCTACCAGGTCTAAGTAATATTCTTTAATACTTAATTCACATATGCAGGGGAAACATATAAGGAATTCTGTGGTGGTGGTATTTATAACATGACAAACATCCTGCTGAATAATTTTCCTCTGATCATATTAGGCTACCTTTGATAAACAGCTGTACTCATGTTTGATAGATGTGAAAGACATGGCCAGGGATCAGGATTTTAGGCAGACCCTCGCCAGCAGAATTAGGCATCCATTCTTTGTGAATCCCACAGCATATCGGTTTGTTACCCAACTAGAAATGGTGCTTAAAAAACGGATCGGAACTGAAGCTTTAATTTCCTTGATGTGCAATATTTTTCTTATTTTTCGGGAATTTTCCCCAAACAGTTTGTATTACACACTTTAGAATCCAGAGGACTTTCCCATGGTTTAAAAAATAGAACAAGGGAACTGGAGCTCCTTACATTGAGATAAAACTAAATGAAACAATAAGTGTTATTGTATCTACCTTGAATTTACCAAGTGTCGTTCCATTTCTTATATTTTTAGTCCTCTGTGTCCTAAGCTGCTTGTGCCATATGCTAGATGGCTCCTTTGTACCCTGGATCAAGTTTATCCCATCTCTTACTCAGTGACCTGCTTTCACCTCTCCACGTATTGCTAGATGGCATTCTTGACCCTTGGGCATACATTTAATTTGTCTTTGAATATTTCCCATTTCCCTTCTGCTTTCTCTTGATTCTTTTTTATATTCCATTCATTCTAGCTGTCATGTTCATGCTATTCCAAGAGCTCTTTTGCTGCATCCTGTGCTCCTGCTTCTCCATTCCTTATCTATATTTAAGGGTCCGAGTCCTAATTAAAATGTGCAGTACAAAACCCCCCACATTTCACACTTCTCTGCATATGTGTTTCAAGCCTTTATTGTTTTTATCTGCAATGTTCTATATTATACCTGCTTAGATGAAATCTCCAGTTGCTGGCCCTTTTTTGGTTTGTGTTCTCAATCCATCTTCTAATCAAGTAGCTCTAATGAAAATGCTGCTATCAACTACTTTCCTTGACTCTAATTATGGACACTGCAATACAGGTTGTCCTTGGTTTGTACATAGGTAAACAGAAGGAATAAGGGGAGGAAGGGAGAGAGAACAAGGTTAGTGTTTCTGTTGGCTTGTATACATAATGTCAGAGGGCAACTGCAGTTTCTGTCCAGGTAGTATCAGTCAGTCATACTCCAAGTGGGCAAAGAGCATCCTAAAGTAGCAGGAGCAGGAAGGAGTTTCCATGCTGTCCTCTAACTTGGTACAGATGTGCAGTGTAGACACATCAGACTTGCTAAAAATTAGTCTTAGAAGCTCTCCTGAAGCAAAACACAACTTTCCCCACGACCACTGCCATCCTGAAGCAACATGCTTTCGAAGCACTGTTAAGTTTGTACTTGCTTCATGCTATTCAGACTTCTTCCTTCTTCCCCTATTTTTCCATTTTCTTCCCATGGTTCCCAGGTCCCTCGTTCATATCCATTAATCACCTTTTTTCTTATCACAGAAATTCTAATGGCTGACCAGCTTTGTATCAGGGTTTGTTAGGAGTGAGGTCTGTTTCTCTGAACAAACGATTCAATACAGTTTACAAAGTCTTTATTTCTTGGTTTAATCTGTAAATAGACTTCAGTCCCACAAATCTGTCATCTGTTGATACAGGACAACGTTCACTGGAGTAACTGATATACTCCTCTAATTTGATTAGTGAAACCTGTTCTGCATTTTCTAAATTGTTTTCAGTACTCAGGAGACTGGTCCTACTTTTTACTTAGAGAAAATAATTTGCTGTTCTCCCTTTAATAAAATCTGTTTACTTCTTGCTATTCTTTCTTCCTCCTTTCACTCCACATCAAGCCTTTTCATAGATTCCTTTCCTCTTTATTAGTAAAATGTACACTCCTTTAAAAATGAACTCAACAATGGAGTGTTAATCACTTCCAAGTCAGAAATGTTATTTACAGCTGGATATATGACCTTAACTCAGTCTCCTGTGTACATACATTTATTTTGCATGTTATTCTTCAAATAATTGAAATTGTAAAGGGAGTATATGTTGACACAAAGTAATTACACGCTTAGGATTTCAACGAGGGAGTTAAAATTTATAATCTCATAAACAGTGCAAGATATCTTTAATGTTCAAAGGTAGTTTGGACCTTTCCGTTTCAAAATGAGCAAGAGAGAAATTGAGTTACACCCATGAATGTGCCCATATATCCTCAGCTCAAGCTTAAGAATATACCCAACTGTCACCTACGACACAAGTTTGAGTCAGGTCTTTCTGTGGAGAAGTGTGCTCCCACAGCTGCTGGTGAACTTTGGAATAGGACTTGCTTACCAGGTACCTAGTTGCCCTAGACAGCAAGTAAGGGAAAGAAACCCAAAGCTGTCTGTTTTATCAAGTTCCGCCCCCTTGATAAAAAGAACACCTGAAAACCAGAGCTGAGCTCCATACACCACCTGCCATCCAACCAAATAGAGTAGGAATAGGAGAGAGGGAGGCTGGCAGTTTCCTGGCTGTCACAGAAAGAAAAGGCCAGTATAGGTCCTGTGGAAGACCTCTCGCAGCAGGTCTGTTATCAAGATTTGTTGCTGAGATGAAGAAATTTAACTAATTCCTCACAGAAGGTGTAGAGCAACCTTGTTTCTTTCCACAGCCATTAAACTTTTCTTCATAGCTCATTGTATCTCTTAAAGCACAGAACATCTTTCAGCATCATAAAGTAACCTGACCAAATTATCAGTTACAATGGTTTCTCTACATGTCAGTTATTTTACTCTACATTCATATCTTGGTTATTCCTCTCAGCTGTCAGGACATCCTTATTCTCAGGTATCTTATCTTACTGTTTTTCCTTCGCTGAAGTTCACTGGCAAAGCTCTGTGTGTAAGTATGCATGTTCACACATTCATGTGTACACATCTGTCTAGTCATTTACTTGCTGTTCAGATAGTAAAATAATAAAGGCAATGTCAGTATTATCACTTTGTTGTTTTTTGTACTTTGTAAAAATTGCTGTGACATCTGTGACCACAGTTGACAGTAATTGAGTTTACCGCTTAGGAAACTTCATGCTATATTTCTGAAGTGGCTCTTTTCTAGGCTAGCAAACTTATTGCACCTGTCTATTATATCCTGCCTTGAAAAAAACCCCATGTGAATAAGCGACAGATTTCTCCCCTAAGGATCAGAGGTGTTTACTGTCCATTTTACCAGACGTAATGAAGACTGAGACTCATATATAGTTCATAAAAAGCAAATTTTATCAACTACTTTATCTCTGTTTCAAGCTGGAAACACAAGCCTGGTTCAAATGGATCTCCTGTATAGAAAAAGTACTGTGCTTCTCTCTAGCTTGCTGAACAAAACCATTTTTATTTGGAATCATTTTGCACCTCTGGAGCCCAAAGTTGCATAGGGTTTCATGGGTCTGATTTCCTGACATTTTACTGCTCTTGCCGAGAGCGTACTTTCAAATAAGGTTTCAGAACATCCCTTGTTGTTTTAGAGATGAAGCAATAAAATCCAGGCTATAGAAATAATTGAGAGGAAAATACAGGAAGGCAACAGAGAATTTCTGCCTTTATCAATACAGTTTTAATCAGAGAACCAATGGTCGTCAAAGCATTGTACAGGTCGAAGGGTTTAACCATTCTATCACAAGCTGGCAGCAAGTGTTCATAGGATTTAGAAAAAACATGCAAAGAATGCTTCAGTGTTTTGGCTGGACATAGGGTCTACCTTTGGAGAACAAATTAAAAAATTCCTTCTAATGTCACACCAGAGCAGAACTATTGCTCTAATTAATACAAATATGTTATGCAGCACTCTTGATGAACACTATTTTATGACTGTCTTAACCCACCTAAGGCTATATGGGAGACATACTTTGATGTTATTCACACAAACAGAACTCCCACACATTCACCTCTGCCTAGTGCTTTTCAGGATCAATATTCCTGGAAGCTATTTGAAGAGTTAGTGTGCAAGACTAACTAAACGTTTGTACCTTTAAAATGTCTGCCTCTTGCAGCAGTTGTCATGTTACTAACTTTAGATATTCAATAAGGCTATTCTTTTTATTTTGCTTCTTTCTTACTACAGTGTGTTCTATGATCACTTAGCACATACAATACAATAGGAAGGTAATAATCTCTGCTTTTACTTCTTGACCACAATGTTGATTAAAGCAGGTGTTTTTTCCTTACTTTCCCAGTGGAAAAAGGACACATCATTTTCGTATGATCAAGCCACAAAAGTACACAGATTTCCTCATTTCAGTGCTCGGAAACAGCTTAGCTAGGAGTTCAAAGTTGATACCATGTGCAGAGTCTGAGTTTGCCCTTTCAAAATAATAGCAAAAATCCCATTGATTTCAGTAGAAGCGGGGATGAGTCTTCAAACACTATAAGCCATCCTCTACATTCCTCAGTTTTAAATTTTGCTCTTTGAGTGGGTAAATTGGGGCAGGGATGTGTGTGTTTCACTTCGGTAAGGCACTGTGTTTGTTCATATTGTGAAAAAAACATAGATGTTGCTAACACAATTGGTTTGATTGTTTCCATATTTCTCTTTTCCCCCAAAGGTCTCAAATCCAGAAAGATTAATGAATTAGTCAAAGACATTGTCAGAGAACACTTTAAAGTATTTCAAGGTGAAATGCAGGAGAGCATGGCTCAAATTTTCAAGGCTGTGTCTAGTTTGTCAGATGATCTTGAAAATACAAAAGAATTAGTCAAGCGTCTGAATGAAACCCAACAAAAATTTGCTCAGGAGAAAGACAGTGGGCCAACAAAGCTCGACATTCTGGAGCTAAAGAGTCATATGGTGCAGATGAAAGAGGAAATGACCCTCACTTGTGACAAGCCTATGAAAGCTTTACAGGAAAAGCAGAAATCCTTGGAAGATAACTTGGAACATCAACAGTCAAGAAGTGTAATTTATTATGAATCTTTAAATAGGACTCTAACTGAAATGAAAGGTGCTCATGAACAACTATTATCAGCTGAACGGTCTTCAAGCCGAAACATCCCTTCAGCAGATAAAGTCACTGAGTGCAATGTTACAGAGTACATGTTCACATTGCATGAGAAAGTAAAGAAACAAGGCATGATGGTGTTGCGGATCTATGATGACTTAAGGGTCCAAGATAGCAAGATCAGCAATCTCAGTGTTGCACTGGAAATTCAGAGAGACTCTGTTCTGGGGGTTTGTGATGACATGTTGTCAGAGAGCAGAAGGGATTTCCAAACACAGCTAGCAGTAGCCCAAGAGAATGTGCTTGTCCTAAACAAAAGTCTCTCTAACCTGGTCCTTCCATTGGACAATAAGATGGACAAAATGAATGAGCAAATTAATGATTTGTGCTATGATATGGAGATCCTGCAACCCCTGATTGAACAAGGGGTTCCTTTTAGTCTGATGTCAGAGTATGAGCAACAAATCAAAGCTGAAGAAATCAGTGAGAAGCTCGAAAACCTCACTACTGTCATTAACAGAATGAATTCTGAAGTTAAGGAGCTTTCCAAAACTCAGGAAGGACTTAAAAATGAATCTCAAGCTTATCAGGAACTGTTTGAGAGTCGTGTTAATGAATGCTCCATGGAACTAGAAGATGGATTAAACAAGACCATGATAGTAATAAACAGTGCTATTGATTCTATTCAAGATAACTATGTACTGAAAGATATGCTACGTGCTTTAAGAAATGAGACCGAAGTCTGCTGTGGCAGAGCTGAGAAACTGGACAGCCTCCTGGCTTTCATTCCCCAATTCCAACAGTTGAATGAATCCCTCCAGACACTGCTCCTTGGCAAGAAGTATGAATTCACTTCACAAGTAGTGCCACCCCTTTCTGATCTTCCATACGAGAAGTCTGACAAAAGTATCCTCCACAATTTCAGAAGACTTTTCTATATTTTAAATGATACATCGTCAAAAGTGGACAATCAACAACAAGATATCAGCCGCCTGGAAGAAAAACTATTTGACTCTGTGGAGGAGTCAAAGGACCATGAGGTTCGCCTTCTGAATGTGGAGTCAAAAATTTCCAAGTTTTTGGCAAACAACTGTGTCTCACTGAAAAAAAACAAAGCCTTGACAGAGAAAGAACAAGTGGTCTCACTTCAGCTCCAGACACTGAGTTCCAGGATCAAAGCCCTGGAAGCCAAGTCGATCCGCTTCTCAAACACCATTCCACTTCTGAACAAGACCGCTCACGAGGCCTGGGGGCTGTGTCAGGATACCAACAACAGCATCCAAAAAGTGAATACGAGTATACCTCTGCTAATTAAACTTTCTCAGCCAGATATCCCCCTGCTGCAGAGAGGCCTCAAAGAGCTCATTGAATCTGTGCTTGAAATAAAAGCAGGAACTATATTGACAAATTTAACCCAGCATGTTGACTTATCAGTGGCAAATGCAATGAACAACATCACCAAACTTCAGAAGCAGGTGAAACCGGTTATAAAGAAACCAGCCCCAGCAAAAAAAGGAGCAGTAAATGTAACCATGAGCCTGGCAAGCCGAAGTCAGAGAAACACAGATAATACTATAGATCCAGGTAATACATTTTACTCTACCAAAAATTAAGGTCTTCGTAATAAAGGCTTGTGTAACCATTGTGATGAACTGAGGTGGCAGAACTTGACTGAGGTTGAATAAAAAGTCCAAAGATTGCAATAGAGAGTGTTTCAGAGGAACTTGAGGTTACTCTAGTCTCTTGCTTACAAGAGGATTTATTTTTCTTATGAGGATACTCTGCGCTAAGGCATCTAGAAGCTCCATTTAATTTTCCTTGATAAATTCACATATGATCAGTTTAAGATATATGTGCATGCATACATACTCAGCTGAGAACCTGACCTTTCAAACAGAACTGACAATTTAGACCAAATGACAAGAATTTAGTGCCTGCATCGCAATTAGCAATTTCATTAAAAAAACATGCAAGCTGGGAGAGAAATCTGGAGTTGCGTCAGTACTTTGGAGTGTCGGTGGGGATGAGAAGTATCAAAAACCTGAAGCAAGTGAATACACCAAATGACTGTAAAGAGGATTTTGCCACCTCCTTCAGTACTTCATTGAGATTATTAGTGCAGTTACAGTTACAACAGTGTGTTCTTGCAGAATCAGGAGCCCAGCCAATAAAGTAGGTTTGACTTGAGTCTATCTGGAGAACAGATCAGCTGAGTAGGAGCTGCCATTCTTATAAAGGACTTTTTGAGTGTGATTTGCTTCTGAACTTAAATTCAAAAGTCATCATGTGAAATGAATTCGTATGGGTGAATTCACAGAAATACAAATTCTGAGTTATGACTTTTAGAACCAGACTTGAGTGAAAATCAATAGCACAAGCTAATGTTTTATGGAAATATAATTTCTGGAAAAAGATAGAAAATGGAGTGGTTAAGTGACTAGAAATCCTCAGAGAACTCAAATTCATATTAAAATAAGTGAGACAGACTCCTAAATGACAGAGAGATGTCCAGATACTTTTGAAGACCCAGACCTAAATCTGTCCTGTAAAGCATTCTTAAACTTCTGAACATTTCTGAAACTCTATTTGATCCCTGTTGTAAGCAGATGTAGGGGTAGTAAGAGCTGTCTTGCTCATGTGCTAAGATCATGGGCAATCTCCTTTTCTCTCTCCATGCCTCTACTCTCCCTTTTCCCCCTCCCTCCTTCATCTCCTCCTGTCTTAGGTACAGCACTTTTCAGTAATCAATGGAAAGGATCCTTTTTAAAGCCCCAGTCCCATGAGTATCTTCACTTCTGCTGAAAGCCATCCTCACTGAAAGGTTTCAGTCCTTGGTTATCTTTTCAGTTAGAGAAGACGCACAGCTATTCCAACAGGCAGTCACACTTAAAAATGCACCAAGATTTGCCAAATTCTTACTACAAAGTAAATTGAATATTTTGATATTAAAAATGACTTTTTTTTTTTTCTCAGTCATTTCTGTTTTCTGCCCATTCCTGCCACTGCACAGGATGGAAATTCAAAACCCTCATTCACAATTAAAATTAAGGGAAAATGAGATATGATGCTTTGATCCTTCTTGAGTCGTCTACTTTGTTGGAAAATGTCACTAGTGCTACTTGCCTGGAGCACAAGAAGTTGCCACCTGCTCTGTTTTTTACTCCACATTAATGAATTTGTGTCTTTCCTATTTATTATTTATCTCATGCTGAATTTTAACAAATAGCTTGCTTGATAACATTTGGACGTATGTTCACTCTCACAGAAAACGCAGATCTTTGCAGATGTTGAAAAGCCCTATTTTTATGCAAGGTTTCTACATAGCAATGCTTATGCGGACTTTTCCATCAAATGATATTTCGTGCCTATCAGTCATACATTACATTTCTGTAAGTTAAAGAAGTAAGACCATTATCCTAATTAACAACTATCCACCTTCTACCTGGGTTGATTTTACTTCTCCGGGAAAGCTTTTTCTCTCAAATTCCGGGAGACCATCTGGAGATATGTGTTGACTCTACTAAAGTTTCTAGAAGAAACCCTAAGGCATAATTGGCTAATTTTAAAATGTATTTGATCTTAGATCATCTTTTTCAATTCAAGAAGATTAGAATAAAATTCTAGAAAGAGGTGAATGACAATTCTCATTGATCCAATATATTCAACGTTTGATCCTCCTCTTAGAGATTGGGATTTGCATTGGCTTTAATATGTTCAGGATTTGGCCCCCAGGCAATACTTTCCTCAGTAGTTATTTGAAATCGAGGGGAAACAATGTGAGTTTGCTTTGCATATGCAGGGACATACAGGTTTGGAGACTTCCCATGAACAAAAGAAAAGGTTTATGTCAGCTAGAGGCTGCTTATGTGTATGAGGGACAAAAAACCCCTAACACTTTACCTGATACTAACGGTAATGGCAACCTGGGGTGAATAAAAAAGTGATGGTCTTAGGACAGCTTCAAGTATCTAAAAGGGGAGATGACAGCCTTTAAAGAAAAAAATATATAGTAAACTATTTATTAGTCTTGGTTAGGGTTATGTCTGGTCCTACCTTCCAACGTGCTGTTCTACTGCAGAAATGCATGATGCAGCATGAGGGCAGCTTAGCTCAGTTCCCATTTTCCCACTGCCAGTTAGTGCTCTGTCTGTTCTCTAGAGAATCTAGAGGTTGCCATGCTTTGCAAAGGCAAATGCACTCTCTGGTTGCATGTCCTGTATTAGTGGTGGTTTTGCTTTATTCAGATTATGCGGTCCTCCCATCAACATGAATAACTGAGAGTGCAGCTGTGTTACATTTATGTATTTAAAACAGTGCATCCACGTGAGAGAGAGGTAATTTCTTTTCATTCTCATTTTCTCCGTATCTTATTTCTGATTTTGTTTTCACATGATTTCTGACTCCTAACAGAAATGCAAGCTTCCATTGTCACTTTATCATTCAAGCCTGCAGTGAAATTAACCTGTTTTAATGTTTTCCATCTTGTGTTTTAATTGCACATGTTTGATGATTATTCTATTTCGGTTTGATGACATATAGTTCAATATTGTGTATTTACTCTTTAGACTAATGGGTAGATGAAACTGTTTTGTTGTTTTTAATTTTGTGATTCTGAAATCATCACGCTCTAAGTATTAGATACCTCTGCTTAACAGAGAAGCAGAGTTGCTAGAGTCCAAGTAGTTCAGATCGGTCTTGACAATCTGCTCCCACCCAAATCCAGAGAACACAGCTGAGGCACCTCTCGTCCTTGCTTTTTGCCCAAGAGCACTGCCGGTGAATCTTTGTGCTTTTTCGCACCACAAACACCCTACACAGTGCTTATACCTGAATTCCCTGTCAGGGCCCTGAGTGCACCAATAACCTTAATTGCCCTGGGCATCCTGACCTAGTCCCCAGACTGCACACCCTGCCGGTGGGCCTGGGATCCCTCTTTCAGCTCAAGCCAAAATCCCACGCCCTCTCCGTTGTGCTGGGCTGTGACTAACCCTGGTTACCATGATCCAACCTGCCATGCTCTGCTTGTCACCTTTCCAGGTGAGGCACCAGCCCTGCTGTCGCCCTCGTTTCCTGGGTGCTGGCCCCAGTGGGGCTGCCTCTCCTCTCCTGCTGTTTCCTGGCACCCCTCACATCAAGGCTACTAGGGATGCTCATCGCTTTTATCGCTGTCAGACGGAAAGCGCTAAGCCAGAGGTGATTAATAATTGTAGACTGACAGCTAGACTGAGCCTGTGTGAGCAGGGTGGTTTAGTAGATTCCCAGGCTCTTCCAATCTCCCAGGGCTTCCTGAGAGACAGTTACTGATATCTAAATATTGAGAAAACGTTGGTTACTTCCTGTACAGACATTTCCAAATTGAAACACTGGAGTCACTTCTTTCCATAAGGAGACCATTAAATTGCTAAATATTTGAGCCGCTTCTAAACAACACCCCAGTAGATACTGACAGAGATTCATTATTTGTTTGAAGATTGGTTTGTGCAGCATTGGCAGTCTATTTCCCCAAAGAGCTTCTGGCTGCTTGCCCTCCCGAAGAGTAGCAAAACTCAGCATTAACTGGCTCTCCTCACTCCTAGAATACTGAGTATAAATAGCAACTGCCTTCAGTTTATTCTCTGCTATTAATAGCTGCAATTTAAGCCTTTAATTTAATTTATAAGTCTCTGTCTTTTACTCATTTACACTACTAAGTTGTGAAAGATTAATTAAAAATAGGATATGTACTATAGTAGGAAATCCTTTCCTAATCTGAACCTCTTGGCATCTTTACCCCAAGAAGAGAATACGGACATATCTTCTGAGGATGGCCTTCAGCAAGGCAAAAGAAAAAGAAAATACAGGTCAGAGGGGGAGCCTCAGCCAGAAATGAATGACAGCAAAAACATGCTATTGTAAGGTCACATGGAAGTTACATAGAGATTACCTGCTCAGTGGAGATCTAGGGCATTTCCCTCTTACTCTGAAAATCCTAACTTGACTCAGAGCTCTCCACAGCTTCTCCTAGTTCTAGCAAATGGAGCACGCTTCCCAGCTGCTGTTAAGCAATACTGCACCTGGAGGGTTAATTTATTGTAGGTAAAGCTATGTCTGAATTTGGTTTAACTCCAAGGTTAAGTTCAGACAAAGTCATGCCTCAGCAGACTGTTAAAACACTAGTCTCAATCTCATCATAATTTCCTTTCTGTGATCTTTTTCCTGTTTCTTGGATTTAATTCTTCTTTATGATAAGCAGAGGGCAATTAGCAGAGAGGCTGCCATGTTCTTGCACAAAGCTTTTGTATTTTGGGAATATGATACAGTCAGCACAATCAGCTGTTTTCCTTCCTTTTCTGCTTTCCTTTCACACTTGGTAAATATGTGGATGCTTGGTAAACATGAGTGAAAAATAACTTCAAATAAATGTGCAGCAAAACTATTATCTGAGAAGAAAAACATTATTTCCTCATGTCCAGTTGCCTGTGCTGTGACCTCAGTCATGACAGTCCTAAATTGCTTTATTTCAGGCATTATGGGATGGACGTTATATTCTGTGAAAAGAATTACTGTTGTGTTTTTAAGTCTGTATGCCCCATCAGTGCAAATTCAAGTGGGACCGTACAAAGTGCTTTACCATTCTGCTCCCTGAACTGAGATTTCTCACAGGGATAGTTTGCCTTAATGCAGCAGTCTGTGAAATGGCTGGGTGGGAATGTGAAGATAACTATGGGCATTACTGAAATATCTATGTGAAGATCCAGTTCAACATTTCCCTGCCAATAAGTAGATACTTTCATAAAAGGCTTTTTCAGTTCCCACCTACCAGTCTAGATTTAACATCACAGGACTGTGTGGAGTTCTCTTTCCAGAGCTCTGCTGGGAATTCCTGGTGAAGAAAAGGTTCCTTTTCTAAAACATCTGACTTTTATTTGACCAAGGCAAGAGAAAGCAAAAATATATGGCTTTGTGTTCAGAATTTTGCATAGCAATATTTAATTTCTAATATGGCCTGAATGTTCTTCCCCCCAAACTGCTATGACAACACATTATACAGTTACACGCGGTAGTTACTGTCTCATAGCTCAGCAGCACTGGACTGACAGATTTATCCGTATCGGCTGTGCATGACCTGGCCAGCTCATCTCATACTAGTTAGGAAGAGATGCAAGAACATCCTTAGTGAGGGTGCTCTGCAAAACCACCTGTTTGCTTGGAATACAAAACTTTTACAACAGTCTTGATAGATATCCTGGAATTGAGTTATTTATGGGCAAGAACAAGTACTGGAAATAGTTTGGACAGCATTTAAGATCTTTCACCACCAGTAGCCAGATTCTCCTGCAATGGTTGTGACACATCTGGGCGACTAATGTCACAGACAGGATAGTCCAACATGTACACCAGCAGTACAAAATCTGTGTTTTGGTACACCCAAGGATAAGCTGGGTCTGTCCGAAAAGAGCAGCCTTCTGTGCCTGCACTAGTGAAACCAAACTGAGGCACAGATTTGCCTGAACCAGCAAGAAAATAACTATTTCTTTTGTCTCACCAAAAGAAGGAAATAAAATTGTGTATGTCAGTACTGTCTCTTCAAAGTTTTACTGTTTGTTTCTGAAGGGCTCCTGCAGTATGGTCAGCTCCAAGCCTCTCAGCACATTCCCATTCTTAGTAAAGATCAATTAGCTGATCCAACACGTTTCTTTAATCACGTGATTGCAGACAACCTGAACTCAGCATTTATAGGTAATTCTGAACACCCTGGAGGCTAGCTGAGGGTGTGCTGTGTTCAGGCAAAGAGGGAGGCTGGACTAGCAAAGGGTCTGAACAGCCTGGACAGGATCTGAAGTTGGCTTTCACACAGAACCTTTGCAGAAATCCCACCAGCTTTATGAATTGACAAAGAGGCTTTCCAAGATACTGAAAACTTGGGAAGTGTCACTGTAATGACATTGCAACTGATGTTGTTGGGTTTTCTCCCTCTCTATCACAGGGCAGTATTCAGCTTGTGTCAGTTCTCCATGCCAGAATGGAGGAACCTGTATCAACGACAGAGTGAGTTTTATTTGTGCTTGTCGCCACCCATTTGGAGGAGTCAACTGCAGTACGAAGCTGATGAATGACAATTCTCTGAGTGTCGGCAAGTAAAGAATTTAGTAGTGCAATATGCTAGCAGTACGGTTCTCTGCCCCAGGGCCTAATTAGAGAGCATTTGCTGGTCAAAGGTCTCACATTTCACTTTAATGAGTGCCAACTCAAGTAGTAGTGTCCTGTGTTTTGGTGCTGAAGATATCAGTCCCCGTGGGTGACTCATAATCTCTTTCTTTAATATGACCAGATGATGGGATTAAATTTGGCTGGGAGCAACCATAATAGCTGGAACACTCCCTGCTGAATTGCACAGAGTGGAAGAGTATGCAATAGATGTATCTGAACATGATATCATAGAATTTGAAGGGGGAGGTAAATTCACATCACTGGGGAATACCAGCTTCAGCACGGCCATAAATACTCCAGCAATACCAGCAGCTACCACGATGTGTGGGACTCTGGCCTCAAGGAGTCATTCTAGACATGCCTTTGATTTTCATCGGCAAAGATGCAGCTCTTGAAAGATATTTCAAAAAAGAAAAGTGGAAACTGTGCTTATTCAGTCCAGAAAACAAATAAATAATTTCTATCCAGGCCACATGGAATGTGAATTTTATGCAGCTTTCAGCAGCCATTTGGCTGATTCTCACTCATGACAGCATATGAATAGTGAAAAAAAATCATTTGTACAGTGGCAGGGAATCATAGTGTGCAGGCTCAGCTTGAAGGGAAAAACATATACTTTTATTCCCTCATTTAACNTGGGGGTGGCGGTGTGGGGAGAAAGAAAAATAGCAGCTCCCTTAATGACAACACAGTATAGACAAACATAAAGTTCCCTTGCTGTTTCTAAAATTATTCTTTTGTGGATACACCTAGCACAAATTGTGAAGAAAATTGCTTTTTATACAATACAGAAAAACTCTGTGTTTATGCAGAAATACTATGTTTCAGTTGCTCGAGCTACTGGATGATGTGACTCCAGAAAAGCTGCTTTTGATCTTCTGGCTGGTCCCAGTTGCCTTTCTACAATGTAACATTACATGAAATTGTTCTTTATTCCTTTCCAGATTTTTCAAAAGGATCATACAGATATGCACCTATGGTGGCTTTTTTTGCCTCTCATACGTATGGAATGACAACTCCAGGACCCATCAGATTTAACAATCTGGATGTCAACTACGGTGCTTCATTTGCCCCAGCAACTGGGAAGTTCCATGTTCCATATCTGGGGGTCTATGTTTTTGAATATACCATTGAATCATTTAGTCCACGTGCCTCTGGCTATCTGGTCATTGATGGAACAGACAAACTCACTTTTCAGGCTGAAAATATTAATAGTAACAAGTACACCGACAGAGTAATTACTGGGAATGCTTTATTAGAGTTAAATTATGGTCAACAAGTCTGGCTCAGGCTGGCAACCGGCTCTATACCAGCCAAGTATCCACCAGTAACTACGTTTAGTGGTTACTTGTTGTATCGTACCTAAGTCAGTCATAAATGTAAACAGTTGCCATCAAATGAAGCAACCTGCATGTGAATTTATCTTTGCCTTTAAATACTTTGTTTCTTTAACAGCAGTAAGTTTCTCAAAGTAACCGATGTGATGGCGTTTGAGGTGCTGATACTCCCAGAAGTCGCTTGGTTGTAGCCACGTGTGCATCTACAGAGAGAGTCCACAGGTTAGAGATGGGGAAAAACCAGCATCTTCCTTATATAAGCATGACTGGGAAGCACAGATCTAATTATGTTCTATGTTTACATTGTATAAACATACTTACACAAGGTTGCTGAGAATCAGTTCTCAAGACAAATCAGAGCTGGTTTTGATTATTTCTTTACAACCTGAGTGCATACCAAAGGTGATGGATAGATAGATTTTGATGACTCAGATGCTGACGCAGATGACTATATTTAGCTCATTGTATCAAGTGATAATCATGTGTATATATTCTGTTTGGAAAAAATATATTTCATTTTCATTTTGCCTGACATTATTCACCACATACCTTGATATGTCAGCGTTTTATTGATTCATGATTTTTTATGTAACCAGTATGACAACAAACTGGCTTTTATCTAGCAGAAAAAAACCCAAGAGGGGATACTTAAAAGCTGCATGTTGATACATTCGGATTAGAAATAAGGTGCTCATTTTTAGCAGTGAATATGATTAGTCATGGGAAATACATCGTAATGGATTTGGTGGAGTCTCTGTTGCTTGAACCATTTAAACCACAGCTGGATTTTTCTCAGGTGATATGTTTTTGAGCAAACATGGTTATATTGGCTTCACACAGATTTTAGCGTGTAAACTTTGGCCTACAAAGTACACAAGGTCAAATGAGATAATCATAGTACTTTCTAAGTTTGAGTTCTATAATTCTACGATTTTGTTTCTGCATTATATTCACTAACTACTGAGAACAAAATGAACTTCAGTCTGCATAAACCAGAATACGATTTCCAAGCACTAAACCAATAAAAAAAAATATTTTTAGTTCATGCTATGACTGCCTGAATAAATAAACCCTCGGGTTCACCTCCTCATCTGTTGCAAAGTCCCAGGCTGCTGCAGTTTCTTGGTAGCCCATTGACTGTGTGGCCAGGTTTGCTTCTGGTTATTGCCTTTGTTAATGCTAAGTGATCGGGTTTTATGTCCCTGTGGGTTTGTCTCCCTCCCTTTCCTTATCCTCTGAGCTGAGAAAATAAACTTTCTCATACTCCACATGTTTTTACCAATTAGTGTCACCGGCCAGGTTTGTTTTCATCACTACCTCCCATACCATGTGTCAGGCAGGTGTGTCTCTGCTTGTTCTTGTTTCTGGCTCCTTCGACCAGCTACCCTTAAAGGAGCAGATGCTCTCCTTCCATGGCCCTTACATTCAGTTGTTGTTAATCGTTGTGCTCCAGTGATCTATGCAAATTTATGCCCAGAATGTTTTGAAGTTCTCTGAATTATTTTGTTTTCCACTGTCAGGAATTTCTATTGAAAACACATGAGAATATTCAGCTGTCTTCTTAAGTATTACTTAGTTAATGTACCTTACCAGGTCTTAAGGTGAATGTCCATGACATGACTGCATTCTCCCGTGCTGTATATGCCAGATACAATAATCCACAACATCTTTCCTCAGGTGTATAAAACTACACTTTGTTGTTCAAAACTGAAGCGTGCATTCTCCACCAGGGGTATTGGTACTGAAGCGTGTCTGTGGGCGTGTGCCTGTGTGCACTGGTTACCTGAACTACAGAAGGATGCCGCACTGAAAGGCATTCTCCCAGCTTCTGGGGCGAATCCTACCATGGCTTGTGGTTAAGGTCAGCAATTGAGAATTGATGAAAGCTTTCAATCCAAGCCCATTTTCTGAGGCCCTAAATCCACTAATTAATTGTTAAGAGATTTTGCAGCACACAAATAGTTATTAAAATGTCCTATGTTTCCTCGAAGGATCTGAAAAAAACCAGAGCCACTACTCTAGGGGTCAACTGCAAATCTTGTTAACAGGTTGGGATGTTTTGCTGTTGCTTGTATTTTTGTTTTGGTATTTTTTTGAGGCCAGAAATCCTTTCTTCTTTGTACCTGATGGATTCTTAATGTACCATGAACCCTGAATGAGTGTGCTACAGACCTTTCTCCTGTTGCATACCATATTTTTCTGTAAACACTCAAAATCCTTGATACAGCACTAACTCAGCCTACCGTATCATTGAATTTTATCAAAGAGAATGACCACAGGCCCCAATCCTTCCTTGCATGATTTTTTCATTTTAATGTGTTTAGTTCTCTTTATTGCTGCTGTCGCTATGGCTAAATGGCGTGAAAATTACTCTGCAGATGAAATTCAAATGACCCATCAGAGACTTCATCTCTGTTTTAATGTGGCTTTCTTCGCCCTTGCTGCCCTTGCCACTAAATTCTTCAAGCTGGGTCTTCATCTTCACAGGTGTTATTTTCCCCCAGCAGCCAGATACTTTCTATGTCATTGTACTGTTTTTTGTTCCTCTTTTCTCCTTTTTTTCTCACAAAACTCTGAATTCATTGGGGTAGAGTAAGAATTCTGATTAAAACCACATTTGCAGGAATACCACAGAGAAAAATCATTTCCCTAATAGAAAATAGTACTGAAGCTTATTCTCATTGTACTATTTAAAACATGGAAGGAATATTTTAAAAATATAATAAATGTACACTCCCCTTTTTATACTGTGCAATAATCCATTAAAATCTTTCCATGGATGTATTAAAACTAAGTATACTTGGCTTTCTCTGTTGTTAAAAACTAAAATGCAGATTCTTCACCATAAAGATAGGTTTGCATTGGCCACTGAGGCTTATTTGTGGGCTTGTGACTATGTACCTGGGCTGCCTGGACTGATGAAGCAAACAATATTGAAAAATAACTGAGGATCAATAAAATCAGTCGGCCTACCCATTATGCAGAATAGACAGCACTCAGTCCAAAAATCCCGGGAGAACTTTTTAGGCATCAGCCAGGAAAGGTGGTTCCCGAGGCACCTTGTCACTCCTCTGCTTTCATTTTCACACTCTGATTTGCATTCCCAAATGACAGCAGGCAGTAAATCTGAATGTTCATCTCTAGCCACAGCCCTTGTGAGGGACCACAAAACCATCCTGAGCCTTTGTACTTCAGCGTGAGTGGTGTTCTCTTTATCTGGGTAACTCAATAACCATGGCAACATTTTGTCTGGTTTGGCTTTGACAAGCCCGTCCAATTTACTCCAGAGCTTGCATTATCATTTCCTCACCTATACCAAGCAAGTTACCGCTGAACGCATTCCCCAGCCACTCACATACTTGGCATTCATGCTGATGTCAGCAGTTTATTTTCCTCCCATACCTTTTCTAGTAAATAGCCAGCACAACCCTGCTTTGCTCCAGCTCATGCCAAACTTCCCTGCTAACACATGCCTGCCTGATGCTGACTTGTGGGTAATGCCGTCTGTCTGTACATCTGGGATATTCTTGTTCAGTTTTTTTTTTTTTTCTCTGAGAGAATAACATCTACATTGGCGGCAAATGGGGAGAAAGCCATTATTTCTGAATTCAGGCATTGACCTGAAAGCATCTATTAGAAGCAACACTGCAGCTAAACCCCACCAAAATCAGTGGGCATCTGATGATGAAGTACCTTTGACAGTGGGATAACAAGTACATTGAGACAGTTCTAAAACTGAATCTTCCTAATAGCTAAATTTGGGCAGGTGAGTAGAAGAGTGGAAAAGAAAATAAGAAAAAAACCCACTTTGGATATTTCCAAAGAACAAAAATGTGTACTGTGGCTTTACACACCTTTCAGTGGTGGCTGCTACTTGGGTGCAGGAACTATTGCCTAGCAGCTCCATGGATTTCATTAACCCCTTCAGGCTTTGAGACGTATCACAGAGTTAGCAAGGTCTACATTTTTTTTATCCAGTTTTAATTTGCTTAATCTTTCTACACTCAGCTGACTGCTAGGAAGCCTGAGCCCCGTATTCCTGTCCCCATGCTAGAGTGTTATCAAAAGCAGAAGATGGGAATCTTCTTTAATTATTGCAGAGGAAGTTTTTGTACTTACTAAATCTTCCTGGTGTAATCACGTTTTCAGCAGAGTTCTATAAGAAGTACAAGTCTTTATCACCGCTTTGTATTTAAAATATACAGTAGAAGTCTCATTGTAGTAATTTTCTCTCTGCAAAGCTGCCATTCTCCCTTTTTGTATGATAGCAGTGATGGCAGGACAGTTGTCAAGAGTGAAATATAATGAAACACTGTCTTTAGATGGGAGTCCAGTCAAGAGTGCTTGGTAAGAAAACTTTATCGGCAAGCTGCTTCCTAGCTGAAGTTGCTATAGATATGTTACAACCAACATGCTGGCTCGTAATGAACTTCCTTGCCCTGCTTCCCCACCCTCAGAAATCTGTGGTAGCTGCTAGCAGAAAACAGTCTTCTGCATTCACATATTACATGTAAACAAACTGAAGTGTTTCTGAAAATATTTATTGCGGTGGTTGCTGTTGAAGATTCTTATCTTAGAAAATGCACGTTGCAAACAAAACAGACCGTGGTTGTTTACAAACAGCATACAAGTACTTCCAGAAAGCTTGCTATTTGGATCTGCAGGAGTTGGGAGATGATACCATACAAATGAACTGAAGTGCCCAGAAGTTCTTTATAAATACCAAAAGCCCTTTGAAAGCTCTTTGAACCCATTACTGGAAACCAGTATATCTCACATCTGCACAGATTTAGTGTCAGGAAGGCTTGTATGTCTCAAATGAAATCACACATTTGACACTAAACATCTGCTAGAGCATCCTTCCTTCTTATCTAATGGCAAAGTCAAGAATGGTGGCAATTAAAAAAAAAATTTACTAAGACAATAGACATGTTTAGACACAGAATTATCCTCAGCTCTGACTCCTCTGACTCCTCTGTAAATTGCCTTGGAAGGGAGCAAAAAAAAAATGTTCAGCCATCCATTGCTAGGCTACTTACTGCTACTTACTGTACTTACTGAAGTGAAAAAATACATGTGAGAAAATTCTTTATGATTACTTCCTGACAAAGAAAGTGCCATTACCAGCCTATACAAGCAAGAGATGATTTTCAGGCTCAGTGTTTAACCACATTCTAGAAGAACATAGTAGACCTCAAATATAGTTTTTGTCAATAATTTCTAGGGTCTAAGTTGATCACTCTGTTACCTTGGCCACAACACCTGGGCATTACTATGGCTTTTTCATAGGTACACACTATCATAATACATTTAATTTTTGAAAAACAGGAACTATGCTTATGGGAAATGGAGAGACATCTCACTAAAATTTAAAAGGTAGCAAAGGAAACTCTGGAATGCCATCAGCAATGCATTAAATACAGCCTATCTTGTTGAAAAAGTGCTAAAAGTCATCCCTTTACGTGTTGAATTATTTGTGTGAGCTAAACAGAAATGATGAGAGCCATGAGGAACTCGTAGCTTCTAGAGCAGAAGATACAGATCTAGGTCCACCCCTCAGTTTTTCTGTGGGCTTGTCTTGTTTGCATAGGTTTGGACTTTGACTTAACTAGTACATATGGCCATTTTCCCCGAAGGAAGTTCAGATGCTTAAATAATTGTGAAGGCAAGACACAGATAAGCCAGGGAAATATCAGAGGCCCTGTTTGTCTCTAGTAAGCCATAAAATAAACTTTTACCATTTCACTTGTTTAATGTACCTTACAAAGAATCACATATTAAACAGTCTGCAAGTTGTTTTTTATACAGCAAACCTGCAAAATTAAACAATTGAAAGCTTTAAAGAAAATGCATAAATAACACTATATATGCCTTCCTAAATAAGAATGAAGAGAAAAATAAATTAAAACTAAGGTATTTTAATATACTTGATGAATAAGGGAGAGCGCTCATCAACAAATGAAGACACCCAGCTGAGAGGGGCTGTATGAAGGGTGAGCTTTTATAGCTGTCTGCCCTACAGCATAGAAAGGCTTAATTTTGAATTATTTCAGAACAGAAACTTTCCTCACGGAGTTGTTGTCTAGGAAACCAATTTCCATGTTTCACCGTGTGAAGTGCATTTTCCCGTGGGTCTTCACCTCTGTGGTGTGATACGAAGCTTATTTGGTGGGCGTGTGATATTACCACACAAGTACAAAGCCTCACTACAAATTTCAGTGGAGGCTGAGAGCTTGAACCACTGGCCCTGTGAAGCCCCATGCCAGGTGTGCTCAGCATGTGTTCTTCAGGCTCTCGCAGCACCCGCGTGTGTTCGCTGTGACTCTGGGCTAACCAGGGCTCTGCCTTTTCTCAGCCTTTCCTGTCTCCTACCTTGCGTTTTTTTCTACTTCCCTGCTGGTTTTGAGGATGACCAGGCTGCAGTGCCTCGCAATTGTTTATGATGCAATATCCTTGCACCAGGCTTCTTCTGAACCATAAAATAAGCCGAATCTATTATTATTATTATTATTATTATTATTATTATTATTATTATTATTATTATTATTATTAGTTTGCTGAGTCCTACAGGAATCCCAATTACTGTTGGTTTAGTTTTGTTATAGTACACTACAAAACTCCCAAAAGCTCATGTGGTAGAAAGGGTATTCTTTCAATCTATTTGTACACAAACACAGTATTTCATTGTTATTGTTCCTGTGTGGATCCTTTTTTTTTTTTTTTTTTCCAGGCAATAACACAAAAAGCTGGTGGGGAGAAATTACTTTTCAACCAGGTGATACATACTTTTGTTAGAGGAGAAATTGCACATGGCTGAGAAGCTGTCCAGTGGTCCCCTGTTTTAAACTTCATGCTACTTCATGCCATACTTTTCATTTTTACAGATGTATATACAATCTGACCACTCATTTAGGAGCTTGTTTCATACCTCTGTCTGCAGATTATACTCTCTGAGGTTATTTTCCCAGTGACTGTTAATGAGATGTGTGTATGTCAAAGGCTCTGTACTGACGGAGAAAAATAATTGAGCTCTTATAAAAATACTTGGAGATCCTTTCAGGTTAAGATATACTGCTGGTCATCCAGCAATGCTGCCCAGCAGAAGGCTGTAGCCAGAAGGTAGAGCTTAATCTGTATTTTGAAATAGGATTAGAAGCAGGTTCAAAGATATGAAAGTGGAAGAGGACAGTTAAAACCAGAGAATAATTAAAAACATTGCAGAAAGAGTTAGTCAAGTGCTGATATGTGAATTTGTTGCGCAGTGTATAGGATAGACTTGTAGATCTTTTAACCACTGCTGAGACTCAGGTGAAAAATTCTCTTGTGTGCTGATCAGAAAAGCTTCCTATTTACTGAAGACAAAGAACAAATGGCAAGACATATAGATCTGTAAAATTAGATCTAATTAAAGCACTTAAACACAAGTAAAGTCTTGTCCACCTGAAAGCAGAAGGGAGGTACAGAATGAAGAATCATGCGATGTCTGAAACTTGCCAGGAAAGCTACTGATGGGAACAGCAAAACTGAATCTGAGTGGATCCAAATGGCGTGCTTGCTTTGTTACTGGGAAGAACATGATTAAGCTGGGGGCATCTAGGGCATCTTGGGCAATCTCAGTTCTTATTGTGCCATCTCCAATTATTAGATCAAAACTGGGGTATAACTTACAAACAGGTGCGTAAGAAGCCTGTGCACTGACGTGTATGTACAGAGCTCCCCTTGACTTATAAGCACTGATAAAAATAAACTCACTGAGTGAAGTGTCTATCTCATGTCAAATTACCTGATATCAGCTGCATGCAATTCTGAATACACTTTTGCAATAGCTTACCATGGGAAAAATGGAATCCTGACCTAGATGAGAACCGCTCAGTCAAATTTAAGCCAAGCAATATCTATTAAAAAAATATTTGTTTAAGAAAATAATGAGATTACATTTTGCAGTTAAAAATCCCAAGGTAGACTTTAAAAATTGCAGCAAACGATGTCCAACAGTTTTTCAGTGTATATTGAGGGAAGCTAAAAATGGGGATTTGGTTTTGTAGCCCTTTAGATCTGCTAACTATTGAACTTGTAGGAGGGAGGAAGGCTATTCTTGCTGAATACAGAGAGCAGTGCTTAGTGGCAGTATTAGTGTGGCAAAGTTTTTAAAATCTCAGGCTTAGGTGGTTACAGCAATGAATAAATACCGAACTGTATGCGTGTCACTCTTCCTGTCTGATGGAATAGAGCTACATGGAGCAACACGTGCGCAGCAGGTACTTTACTGCAATGATGTTAAAAAGACCAATAGGTTTGACAGAAGTAAATTAACATTTACAGCAGGCGTATAAAAAGTTGAAGTATCGGAGAAGTAGAAGTGCCTGACAGCATTGACAGCTTAAGAGCCAGGTTCCTGTTCAAGTCAAGTTTTCCTGCTGGTCTCCCATTGTGTTTATACCTTTTCACCTTCAAGCTGCTCTAAGATATGATCGTGAGCCTCACAGCCTATAGCCGGTGTGGTTATTATGAAGAGCAATGTCTGTTTGCCATCTATGAAGAATCTGACCAAAACTAGCGAATTCTGTTAATTTGCTCCTAAGCCACCAAGTGTTATGGTGGATCACTGATCTCAGGATGAAGTGTTGCCTATAACCAGTTACGCTGTTATCTTTGTAAACTGGATAGCTCTTGCTTCTCAACTATTGACTAAAATAATGATGTCTGGAGCTAAAAGGACTCTCTTGGAGTAATCTTCCATCAGCATCCAATTCGCTACTTTTCTTCCTGCAATTATTTTCAAAATTACTGGCAATGACAGATTGACTATGAAGCTGCTTCCCAGCTAACACCTTTAATGAGAAACTGCTGTTTGGGTTTTGATCTTTCCCCAGTGGGTTGACTATCCTCCGCAGAGTTACAGCACCATCCATGTGCTCATGTGTGCTCAGAACAGCATGCTGCGAACGCTGATGTTGTTGGACCTGTCTCTCGAACCTGACAGAATTGATCACAGCAGTTCACCTCTGAAGTGGTCAATACTTCTGCACTATTTCAAACTTTCTGTAGTGAATCCCATACAGTTTCATGCTTTTAACTTGGTTTTCTTTCCTGCCAGTTCACTCCAGACACACTGTGAAAACTCATGAGGGCTCAATTTTTGCATCCATGCTGCTCTGAGCTTCGACATTTCTTTGGAGCAGGCAGCACACAACATAATTTCCACCTTTATAGTTATGCTGATGATTCACTGGTTTCTTTATCAAATGCTTGGGAATTTGCTTTCAAATTCTATTACTTCCATAATGCAGGAGTGTAAAAGGAATTGCCTTGGGAATGGTATCTTTCTCTACCACCTCAGTACATCTTTGCGTTTGTTTTTAAGGGTGTGTGTTGTGTGATCTCTGATCCATTTTGTCTTACGAACTTTACAAACACAACTGGGTTCCCATGCACCTGTTTAGGATCTAGTCTGTGAACACAGTGCTTCAGTCACCCCCCACAAAGCTGATTCTTGTGGGCCTTAAAAAATTAAACTCTTCTTTTGGGGTAGCTTCCCTTCAAGGGTGCACCTGAATAGCTTTCCCTTCCCCACTTCCCTGGCAGACGTGCCTCTTTCTGTCGCACAGGGATTGCAATTGCAATTTCCATCTCACCAGCCTGGGCTTTCCTGCCCGGCTTGGAGACACCTGGCTCGAGAGCAGCATGAACAGGAGCAATTTCTAGGTGGTGGGTTTCACATGGAACCAGAAAGCGCCACAAACACCCAGAGCCAAAGATAAAGGAGAGACTTCTATGACTTTCAGCATAAACACTAACTTCGCTAAAGCTACACTTACCCGTAACTGCAGAGACTCTAGTTCCTAATCTGGTGTCATACATGGCATCATACTTTGTGATTGTGAAAAGTAGTTTAAAATACATTGAATGATTCGGTTTTCTTCTCCTGCTGGGATCGTTTTGATGTCGATACTTTGTTGTTGGAGTGGGACTATTTGCTACAGCCTTTCAAACACCTAGCTTGAAACTATGTATTCCTCTGGAGTCCCCAGAACATTTGAAGCTAAACACTTTAAAATTCAAAGAGGCTTTGCTCAAATACATAGATACAAAAATGTTTTCATAGAAACAGTTGCAAACTTTTTTTAAAATCCCCTCATTTTCACCCCCTGTAGCATTACAAGACTAATTCTCCTTGCAGCTGGCAGATCTAAATTGCACGTTTTGAAGTCACAAAGCTTCCCTCTATTCTCCTAGGAGCTGTGAACCCAGTTTCTCCACAAAACTATCCGGATTGTTGAACTACTACAGTCTTTCAGAAAATAGTTACATTTTGCTTTGGTAACTCTCTCTGATTTACTTGTATGTTGCCAGTTTTACACAAATTGCCAGATAGTTTTGCAAATCTAAAATGCTCCAAATTAAATGTCTTTATCACGCAAGTGTCCTCCCTATCCTTTTATCTGACCACACGGAATGAGTTCAGGATTTACAGGGGCTCATTCGATAGTTATTGTATTGTGCAGACGTACAGAGGAGTGACAATTCAAGACCTTTCTATGGAGTAATGTATGCAAAACATTCTCCCTTAAAATGTAACATCTTTTAAAAGATGAGTACATGTCATTGTCTTCACTCTTAGTTATATAAGAGTCATAGAATGGTTTGGGTTGGAAGGGACCTTTAAAGGTCATGCAGCCCAACCCTCCTGCAATAAGCAGGGACATCTTCAACTAGATCAGGTTGCTCAGAGCCCCATCTTTCCAGGGATGAGGCATCTACAACCTCTCTGGGCAACCTGTACCAGTGTTTCACCACCCTCATTGTAAAAAATTTCTTCCTTACTTCTAGTCTGAATCTACCCTCTCAGTTTAAAACCATTACCACTTGTCCTATCGCTACAGGCCCTACTAACAAGTCTGTCCCCATGTTTCTTATAAGCCTCCTTTAAGTACTGAAGGCCACAATAAGGTCTCCCCAGAACCTTCTCTTCTCCAGGCTGAACAAACCCGACTCTCTTAAAGACAAACCCAATGAAAACAAAGAGAAAGCACCTTGCTTTGTCTGACTTCTCTTTCCTTTGTACCAATACCATCTAAAACAGTTTTCCCCATTAAGATTAAAACAAGCAGCTTGCTTCTTAAGGATAGCAATTATTTTTGAGTGCTCTGGTGAGTATAATTACACTGTCAAGAGTTCACTTATGTTCCTCTGGTAGCCATGCGGCTCTGTTTCAGATTTCCAGTTTCTCTTTCCTACTGGATCTGCGCCCCTTAAATGGTTGTAACATTGCTACCAGTCTAATACATTTGTGCTCGTGCCATGATGAGTTGCATACCACCTGCCCACCACCGTAACTTAGCGCTGAGCAGCTAAATATGACAGTCCGTTCCCCAGAGGCTCCTGCTCTCTGCTTCCTAACAGGTGGCTGCATGGCAGGATCCGAGCCTGGGAACGTCACCAGAAAATGAAAGTGGGAGAGGGAGAAAAGGAGAAACTATGTTGAGAGCGTACAACAACAACAATAAAAAACCCCACACTTAAAAGCCTAGGTGTGAGATGCATCCTCATAATGATGAAAGTAAGTATGTTACTGGAGTGACAGAAGTCAACATTAAGGGAAATGCCTCACATGGAAAGGAAAGATGTACTGTGAGCTGAAGGTTGCTGTGCTGCTGGAGGAGAGCATGCAAAACTGAAAAGCAGCAAGCGACAAAGGAAAAGCAACATTTGACAAGAGATACTGAAACAGAGGAGAAAAATACAGAAAAAAGCAGAATTAAGAAAAAAAGGAAATACAAAGAATCAATTATTGTGGGCAGTGATCCATTGGCTAGCACTCATGGCATCTGTGTGATTTGCAGAGGGCTGAATCTCAAGTTCAAGTTATGCTTCAAAGTAGATCCAGGTCTTCTCAGGGAAGGGGGAATGAGTCCATCTGGTGAGCAAGATAAAACAAAGAACAGGAGAGACACTGAGAAAGTATTTTTGCTCTACCACTGATTTTCTTTCTCTGTGATTTGAGCTGTTCTTTAGCTATGCAGTGCTATTTTACCCAGTCAGCATTTGTATCAGGTTTACTGGTTTAATGCCTCGAGGGGAAGAGCTGAAAGATTTTTATGATGAGCAGAGCATATTTGAATACATTCCCGATTTTTTTAAAGCCAGAACAATTTGTTCTTGTGCTGTCCTGTAGAAGCCTATTACAAATTGGTACTGCTTGGTTCCTTTCCCACCAGTATATGCTATTATAGGTTGTGTTACGTGAAGCAGGAGAGGGAGAGACAAGGTAAGTCTTGGGGGAGGCAGAGTGGAAAAAGATGGTCTTCCTCACAGGTAAAGCTTGAAGAAAGATGAAACACCATGGGGCCCATGAAGGTTGTTCTGAAAAAAGTGTCTCAACTCAAATAGGAAAACTCAGTGAGAGGATCAGCCCACCGTTTCTGTCTTGGCCCCTCCAATTTGCCACTTCCAGGGAAAGAACGTCCCTCTGCTTGGGACATGTGGGGGAGACCTGTTCTTCATCAGGAGGCAAGAGCACTTCTTTGTGGTGGTTTGAAGGGGAGAGATGACATCCCTTTGGGAGCTCAGAGTTGTCTAATCATCTCTTCCCACCTGCCCTGTAAAATGGAAATCTGTCTGAGAAACCCCAAACCCAGGAAAGGAAACATGAAGACTCAGTGAGAGCAGGTTCTGCTTCCTGATCCGAGGGGACAGGAGAGTCCCTGCACAGCAGGTTTGGGTTTTCCCATCGTGGCCTGGGAAAGAGCTGATGGCTGACGTGCCTGGGGAAAGCTTGGATGCACCTTCAGTTTGTGTGGGTTGAGAGACTCCCGGAGCCACAGTCACTTGGCTATGGGTGCGTTGACTTTAATTGTTACAGAAATGGAAGGAATAGACAGGGGACAGAAATGAGCACAAAGAATGTGTTTTGGAATGTTTTTTTTTATTTTGCCTTTTATCCCTTTTGTTAATTATTGCTGTTGTAGTGCAACTTGCAATTTGTGGGCTAGTCTTTCTTTGTGTGCCATTCTCTCCTTGTGCTCTGACTTCGTTTTGTAACTTGTGTTTTTGGCAATGCTATGATTGTCAACTATATAAAGAATTTTTTTCTGCTGTTCTTTCCATCAGCTTAAGAAAGCATCAGATGGTCTGAGTTGGCACTGTTCAACTGATTTCAAGACAGGTGATGCAAAGCTGGCTTGAGGAGCTGGTATGGCAAAGGGGTGAAGGAAGAGGAATTTCTCCTAACATTACAACAGAAAATTAATAGTGATAGATATGATTCTGTTTCTCATTTTTTGACCAATGCTGTTGAATCAGAATAGATATTAGGAAAGCTTTCCATTTCGCAGTCGCCTGTGATATGACACTTTGTTGACAGGAAGTTGATTTATTCACTTTTCCAGCATCTCTGCACAGTTCATGCTTGTCACATGGAGAAGCTTTCCTGATTCACTGGGTGTCTGTAGAAAAATGCGCCTCCTTTTCTTGTTTTTTCATAAGATCAATACATGGGTCCCTTCCAACTTGATATATTCTATGATACTATGCCTTCCCCCAACCCCATTGTAAGCAATACAGGATAAGCATGGGATTAAAGCTTAAAACAAAGAAGTGAAAACCCATGTTTATTGATTGTCTGGTTGTGGTGACAAAAATCTACTCAGACTCACGGTAAAGTGCAGAGGTTGCAGCAAGGTGCATCCTGTGTAGATTTGGCTCATCACAGGCGGCACAAGCGTGCAGTGAGTATCGACTGATTTTATCAGATGAAGCAAGAGACAGAGGAAGAAGCAAAAATCAGTGTGAAATTAAGGTGAGTGTATGAATGCTTTTCCTTGAAAACAGTCTATTTAAAGCTGACAAACCAGTCCCTCCCTGTGACTTGACTTGTTTCAGGAAATCACTTTCACATTTAGGGTGAGAATTCTCGGGGTTCAAAAACTGCACTGTACTTGCATAAAAATCGTGAACTTGTTTGTCTTGTTGGAATTTTATTTGCATGATTTTCTAACTCTCAGATCTTTTTGCCTGAAAAGTCAGGGATAGAAAACTGTGTGGGGTGGATTGGTTGGAAATGTCAGTTTTGAGTAAAACTTAAGGTTTTCATGTAAACCCTGGCTTTGTGAGCTGGACCTTCGAGAAAGAGTCCTGTGAGATTCTTGGAAACTTAACATTATGTTTGCTTGTACTGGGTGTTAGGTTCGTGTACCATAGCTGGTAAGTTGTGGTCTACATAAACTGTGTCTTGAATAGGCTTGCCCGTCGTTTTTTTCTTCTGACACAGCATTTGCTATTGTCCTGTTGCTGCTTAATATGCAACAATTATCTATTATGAAATTCAGGGATATGGCAATAATAAAACGTCAGAAGCATCAGTAAGTGTGCATGTGCAATTAATTATGTGATGCTGGATCTTAAGTATTAAAAGCCCAGTGCTGTATCCTGCCCAGCTAACACTTTGCATCTAAATGTAACTCGCAGTTAGTGACAAATGTTGAAATAAATATATGAATAGGGGGGTGAAGGTATTAGTTTATATACAGTCATTTATCTTCTGATAGCATGAGCAAAGCTTAAGTCAGATACAGTTAAATGAACTGAAGCTTTAACAGTGCCTTTTGAACTGCTTGAATTAACAAAATCAATCCTCATAAATTAAACTATCATTGATCTATGATACAATTAAGTTCTATAATCAAAATACACTATCGGTGCGTGCAGCATAACCATACTTGTTCCAACCCTGAATTTTAACCACTTCTGGCTAACTGCTCCAGCCATGTTGTGCAAGGCTCCCATCTGGCACGGGAGATGCTAAAATTATGATACAGTATTTCTTTTCCATTTTTCAATTTAGGCTGACATCTGCTGGTCTCCACAAACGGCAGGCAACCCAGCTGAATGCAAACCAATTTGAGGTGGCGGCTCTTTCGTTTTTTCCCTTTGTCATTTTTCCAGAGCTGGGAACAGCAACCAAGCTACTTAATTACAAAGGAAATTCACGCAGAATAATAACTCTCTGGAAGAAGAAAGGCAGGAACAATACCATGTAAAAGAAAATGAGTTTGACATGATAAATTACATGTGTGCACGCCCAGCGTGCTCTGCGAGTACTCAAAGGAGCCAACACCAGCTACTATATATTGGCCAATTAGACTTACACAAAAAAGGTGTTATTTAAGGGCACCACACTGTGGGTCATAATGAGGAGGTTGTGGATGGGAGTTCTCTCTTTTACACTCTCAGTAAGGCTAAAGAGGGGGCAGTGGCACCATGTTGCACAATCAGCACTAGATATTTGAGCAGGCATATGGCAATGGTCACAAAGTGCTTGGCATTGGAGCGGGTGAGAGGTTCCTCCAGGAGCTACCAGCACTCCAGGTGGAGAAGTGCTACATGCATTTGGCCAGAAGCAGCAACAGAAATGAGAGGCTGCTCTCCACCACAGTGGTTAAATAAAAGAAGAGGCACCTCCACGTTCCCAACTTGCTGTAGGTTCCTCAACTCTGACTGCGATTTTAGAAAAATGAGTTGATTGGCATCTTACATTGACTGCAGCATTCCATGCCCAGTCAGCTAGCTTCAAGGCCATTCAAGTGTATCTCCGGTGGCCCAGCCTCCACCTGTATGGACTTTGAGTTGTATTGTCTCCTGAATGTTATTTTGGATAGGAATCCATTCGCAACCAGCTGTAGACCTACTGCTTTCCCACTGTGATTTGGCAATCCTGAGTAAAACCAGTCATCTCTGAATGAACTGTGAATCTGTGGAAGTACTGATACTTGAGTTACAATGCTGATACCGGATAGGCAGCATTTACTCATTCCCCAGACGTAGTTTGTCATGCTCTTTTACGTCCAAACCGTTGGCAACATTTTTGCTCTTGCCACCTTTCATTTCCATTTGTCCCAGCTCTTTGTTTGAGATCACTGGTGTCCCTGCTTACCTCAGCAGCTGTATTTCCCAATCCAGTTGCATCAGTCTGTTTTTCCCAAGGTACTTCCTAAGCAGACGGAAGAGAAAAGGGACTCTTCAGTTATGCAATGGCAGCTACTCCTGTAATGCCAGGGTGTTTCAAGCGTAGGTTACTGACACTAAGTGTTGTCCATGCCACCTGCAGGCTGCCTGGCCTTCAGTGGGAGGTGCATGAGAGTTGGAGTATTACCCTGTTCTTCCTGGGGTGGCCAGCCCTGCTTTTCAGCAGGGTAATTACACCACGTTGGCTGTCTGAGCTAACGCCCTGAGACATTTCAACACGGAAGCCATTGCACAGGGCAGATGCACTTTAAATCCTGCACTGCAGATCCCCTGAGCTGGTTTTGGCTTTGGAGGGTGTAAAAATACTCAGTGCTAGTTGTGGTAACTCATGATGCTGGCATTTCTTCTTTAGAAACCGGGCTGAATTCTCTGCTTCCTTACTTACAGCTGTAGTTTGTGATAGCCAAGAGAGCCTCAGCCAGCAGTGGAGGACAGCCCTTCCAAAGCTGCCCACTCCACCTCAGGGAGCTGCCATGGCTGGCAAGGTGCTGAGGTGCAGCCACATAGCACACAAGGCAAGAGAGAAAGGCAGTTAAGATCTACACCCTCCTCTGTTCTTCTAACATCACATTACATCTCACAAGAGGGATCATGCCGCTGATCCTGCCCAGAATAGCTGACAGCCTCCCTGGTTTTGGGAGGAACAAGCAGAGAAATGTGTACAGTTTATACACGCTGCTGGTATTTCAACCAGGAATCTGAAGTCAAGCTGGGGTTTGGCCCAGGTTTAATGATGGTTACTAATCACAATTAACCATTATTGTCTGTTAAGTGCTGACAGACATGAAAGAAGAGAGTGCCACCCCCAAGCATGATAGCAATCAAATAAATCAGCAGTTTTTTGCCAATAATCTTGATCCCAGGTGCTAAGGTACAGCTGAGGTACAGATTTGGGCTTAATGAAGATCCTGTAGATAGTGCTTGTTTAGGATTCATGGCATGTGGGAGCAAGGAGAGTCTCTTCACATTTCTCTTGCTAAGATAATTCTGCAGCACTTACAAGGATAAAATGCAATTTCAAAAAGCATCAACCGTTTGGATCCTGACTCTGAGAATGCGTTCAGGGAGATAGACAAGCTAGCTAACAAGGTGAGTTTTTTCTTTTAGTGCTTCATATCATACGAGTTACATGAACTAGAAAACTACAGGACTGAAGGTGGCACAAAAGTTTGTCTTCATTTTTCTAAGATACGGGGTGGGGGGGGGAAGGTTGCATTTGGGTTTTGGTTTAGAGTTTTAAAGCCTCTTTATAAAAATTATGTAAAATAATAGTAGCAAACTATAAAGCAGGTGCCATGTCAATATCAGTGTAAGCATCAAGAAAATCCTTAAACTACTTTAAGCCTTTAAATGACTTCTTACATAGCAGTTTGGACTGAATTACAGTTCAGATTGCTCTGTAGTTGCTTCCAAATGAAAATGAATGCATTTACCACTGAATTGCTGTCCTACTGCGGGTGTTCATTCCTCTCACTCTCAGGTTCTGCAGACGCCCTGTTTCTATCAGATGTTTAATGGTGACATTAATATACTGACAGATATGCCCAAGTATGATGCAATTTTTTAGAGCTGATGGGGAAATATTCTCAGACCTACACTTGCAAAACGTAGCTGTTTTATAAATTCCATGATTGCTGTTCGTGAGAACTTCACCTCTCTGAGAGCGCTGATAGAAAATTTTCCCTTCCATTCATTCCTCTGCTTATCATAATGGATACTTTCAGCACAGATCAGTGAACTGTAAATCTGAACAGACTCCTCAGCATTTCATACAGTAGAAAAGAAGCATCAGAGAATTCAAATTTGTAACAAAGCTAAAATAAATTACGGCACAGATATCTTGCTAAGGTGGATTTCAAGTTCTAGATCTTCAATATCAGAGACAAAAAGACTCCTAGGCCAAGGTTTTGTATCTGCCTACTGCTGTGTTTTGGGTAGTAGACTTCAGATGAAACAATACACTGGATGGATGGACCACTGAAATTCTCATTTAAATGGATTTCTGTAAATGCAGAGTGATGTTTAGTGAGTTGGGCATCCTGGATTCAGTTAATGGAGTGTAGAATTATGGTGTATATACACAACAGAACTTCTGCATGTGTACAGCAGACTAAAGGTGTGCCCAAAAATCTGTTAAGGGTTTAGCCAAAAGCCAAACCAGCTATTCCCCAGCTGTGTTGCATCTTAGGTCATTAATGGAAAACATTATTGTGGGTTTGACTTTGTTACAGTTTCAAGCCACAGAGCGCAATACACTTAAGATAGGACTACGGTGCACGGTCTTTTACTATTAGCTGGCTGCTTTTTAGTACTAACAACTTTTGCCATTTGATTATATGATAGCTACAGCTTTTCTTGTGAAAGTTGAGGTAGGTAATTTCACAGTTATGAAAACTGTGTAGTACTGCATAAGCATTTAGGATATGCTGTGGTAACATTTAATTTTGTGTCATCATAGGCATTCAGCTTGCAAGTGCTGTCCCCCTTATATGATGTCTTTAATAGTGGCATCGCTGCTAATGAACAGGGCCTGTAGATATTGATTTTCCTGGACTTGGAGTGTAATCGGGCCTAGAGGATTCCAGTTGATTAGGATCTCATTTGAACTGCCAATACTGTTTCATACTCTGGGCTCCTACAGAAATGAGCATAGGCAGGAGCCAGAACTGCAGCTGTTCATCTCTGTAGGGCTTTTCTTTTTTTTTTTTTTTTTTTTTTNAGAATCACCTTTATGTCCTTTTAGTACTTCCTTATGAAGCAACCAATTTGTTTCTGTTGGAGCTCATTAGGTAAAAAACTCACTGGTCCCAATTGAAGACAATCTCTGAAGGCTTTTCAAAGAGCTGAGACGAGTATAGAGTTGGTAACCCCTGAACGTGAAAAGAGAGACAGATGGAAACTGCTGGACCCAACCATCTAGATTACCTTTCAGTAAAGTCATAGAAAGCTCTCCCAACAGTTTGGAGAGAGGAAGGGAAAGCTCATATTTCTCAGCAATGTCAGGAATAGAAAAGGTTCCAAACCGGTAATGTGATTTCTTGTCTCCAAGTCATCTTTTTACAGACAGTATAACCCTCTGGATCAGCTTCTAACCACTTTAAAAATTCTGGTCTAATTTCTCCCAGCCTTCTGCTTTTTCCCATTTATGCCAGTAGAAGTAGTTGTGGACCATTTTAGAAGAGCTCAGATGGTAACACTTTATGCCCAGTTTGTCTCTGGTGCCCAAGTTTAATACGCTGGTGGAATCCAATGCAGAGGCAATAGGGTGCAAATTCAAATGGTGACCTGATATAGCAATCCTGGGGCAGCTGTAACAAAAACAGAGAGCAAGACGAGGACCTCTTTGCATGACAGAGCTCAGGGCAGCACAGGCTGAGTGAAGCTGGGCCATCTGTAGCTACTCCTGTGGCATCAAGCTGCGAGATGAGAGCGGGATATAAATTGGTGGGGCTGCTCAAAGTCACGCTGGGATAGCTGGTCACAGCCTGACTAGCTCTGAGGATTTGGGGTCTGCAGGGTGGGTGCAAATCCTCTGTAAGCCTCAGCAGTGACGAGCTCAGGCCAAAAAAGCTTCAGCGCTGCTGCACAGTCTCTGCCTCTGTCCCCATTCAGCTTCCTCAAGAATGCTTAAGCAGCAAAGCTTAAGCTTAATCGAGTTATGTGAGCCAGTAAACTTTGCTGCATTTCTTTTTGCCCCACCACAATGATATGCTTCTAAAGTAGTTTGCTTAAAATCAAGGTGAGGATATATAATTCTTCTAGCATAGTGTCTCCTCTTCACCTCCTGAACTTGCTGCTCTGTGCCTCAGGTGGACTCAGGACTGCTTGGCGTGTACATCTGTGAGGAATATTATGATCTGCACAGCTTTCGCTTGACCTCATGCTTCAGGAGGAACACTAGGATCAGACCATGAATATCTGAATTAAAGGCTTAACTTTGAAAACCGCACCATCGAACTGGCCAGAAGGTCTGTCGGGCACACAAAGCAGGCTATTGTGCACTTAGATCCATGCATTAGCTTTCCATCTGTTGCCAGCAACAAAGGCTGAAGGAAAGTGCTTGTCTTGCAGGTAACAGCATGAAAAATAATGTGGGATGAGGAGTAAAGAAGCAAAACTCCTTGTTAAAAGCCCAGTTTTGCAGAAGCTGGCCTTTCTACCTCACTCCTACAGCTTCACAGTAATGAGAGAAGCAGTGAGCTTTCTCACCCAGTTCCTTCACTGTTGCAGTGTCTGCAATCCTTGCTGTCTTTTAAAAGTGGCACCTGTAACAGTTATAAAGCCTTAAGAGAGGTAGGGCTTCAATTCTATAGATATCAACGATGCTCTCGGGGGGCTCATATCTCTTGATCCCGACCCTCACTAGTCCATGTTTCCCACCTCATCATGAGCACGGGAGGAACGGCTTGTGTCCCAAGGCAATGCAGCTCCCAGGCATCTTTCTTCATGATTCACACAGAAACATTTAATTTATAGAACTGACATATTAACTCCAGTGGCCTAAAAGAATAAACGAGTAATACTGTAGGGTCGTTCGCTTAACAACAAGAATGTTTTCCCAAAGATCTCGCTTTTTTTTTTTTTTTTTTTTTTTTT
>VYZV01011525.1:137198-183111 GCA_013401275.1 Pandion haliaetus
GAAGCCATTTGTCATTTTGAATGTAGAATGTATTCATTAGAAAGCAACACCTCGGAGGGGACTGGAAATCTCAGGAGATTAGTAACAGGGTAAAAAGCCTTTTGCCTCCAGGTTGCCAGTTTCAAATCTGGCCATGTCATTATTGATCAGAAGAAGTCATTACAGGCTGACAGATGTTTGGATGCTTATATAGAAGTGACCTTGTCAGATTAGTCAAATTCTTTGTTAAGAGATACGTCCCTACTTGCACACACAAAAAATTCATCATTAGCACCTTGTTGGTAGTCCTTGCAGTACCAGTAAGGACAGGGCAAGCTTATTTATGCATAATCAGAATGGAGGGATTTTTGAGCCGTGTGAAGGTTGATTGAAACATTTTCAAAGCACCTCATGATGCGCTTTGAAATTTCCAAGTTGATTGTATGCTGCATAATTTAAAAGGAATTCTTCTTAGAATATTTGCCACACTTTGATCAACATGAGATTTATTTTAAGAATCTGAGAACTGAGTTTTTTGGGTTTTTTTAGAATCATCAGTATGTGTAATAACAGTAAAACAAGTTCTTAGCAAAAAAACCCGCATCTGAAATGTTAAAAAAAAAAAAAAAGAGCAGAAATACTCTGAAATTTACTGAATAAAATGTATGCAGTAAGGCCCAAAATATTCTTAGTCCTGTGTTGTGGGTGTATTATTTTGCAGATGTTGCTGACTGGTACTTTGGGGAGAGAGGAATCTTACAAAATTGCCATTGGCACTTTAGCTCAGCCTGCAGTGGCTCATTTGTAGTTTGAATTAAACCCTTGCTCTGTGGACCATGATGGCCACCCATGGTGAAAGCAGAAATCTCCCTTCACGAGGCTCTGTTACCTCTTCAGCATCACCCTTGTCTTTTAAAATCACCCAGGGCAATCACTTGGGAGAGCATACACAGGAATTTTCAAATACAGGCTCTTAGAGGGATCCCTTTCCCGTGTCCTTTTGAAGATCCTGTGAAGAAGATGATTCAGCTTGGAACAGGGCTTCTTCCACTGTCCCCCAGCTGGGGCTCAAGGGGACTTTAACCAAGTGAAGAGGAGAGCTGGGGCTCTGACGGAGATGAGAACTTCTGCACAAATAATCTGTGTGGGAGGTACACCTCATTGCTTCTCTGAAGCGGAGCAAAGAAAATGCCAGAAATCCAGTGGGAGCTCAGTTTGCCATAGGGAAGAAAAGGGTTTTTTTTTTGTGAGCTTTGCAGCCTGTGCTTCAAATTGAGTTTGTGACCAAAAAATCACTTTGGGGGGTTCATACTTTTTACATTACCAACAATAAATATCAAAGCTGGGTTGGTAACTTTGTTGGCAGGAAAAGTGCAGGTGACGTTGGTCTGTATTGCAAACAGCAGTTAAAGTGTCTCTTGGTCAGTGAGACGGGTAGGTGAGAACTTGTGTTTTTGATTTCAGGCCAAATTCTGATTTTAGGGGAGTGAAACAGGTTTCTCCCTGAGTTAAACTTACCTCTATCCAGGGGCTTTGCACAGGGCCTTCTTTAACCCATTGTAACCTCTCCTCAAGGGCCTTATAAGGTGCTGAATGCATTAAATAATAGCTTTGGGCTTGGCTGGATTGCTCTGAGAAACACCAAATTTTTGGCACACCTTGTTGTATCCTTTAAGCAACGACAGCATGTGACTTTGGCTCTTTCTGTGTCAAGAACATTTGTTGTAAAATGCCGCAAGGATATGGGAAGGTGTGCCAAAGCTTCTGTGCACCTTCAGCCATTCTCAAGGTGATGAAAATATAAGGGTGCTTACATCACCAACTTAAAAATTGCAGTTTAGTCTTTTCAGAGCACAGAACAGCGCATACCATTCAAGTCTTGGGCAAACAGATAACGTCCCGTGCTGTATTTTAGAGTTAAGGATTATGAATCGGACTGTTAAAGGAAAAAAAAAAATATGAGAAAATATATAATGGCACAACACTTCAGCCACCAAACTTGGCTGATTTGATTTTTCTTGTCAATAAGGAGCTTTAACCTGCCTGATGTACTATTTCTTTAAGGTCTAAGTAATAACGGGTCTGCAAGAAGTAATATTTCAGTATGCATATTTTAAAATCTGGCTTGCCTTCAGGTAACATCAGCTGTAAGTAATGCACACCGAGTACTTAGGATCCCACAAATGTTACCATCTGCTTGTGTCCCAGTAACATGGAAGGCACCAGCCCAGAGCAAGCCTACGGATTTCATAGGTGTCTAAAAGGGAAAATAAGACAGATGTTTCCGTGCATTTTAATGGAANTTATTGTGGTGATGAATACTGCATTATGGACTTGCATGTGTGCCTCGGGCTTTTATGGGCTTGTAATTACATTAGCAGATATTACTTTGACCTAGACATAACTGTAGAGGTGATTTACTATGATTCTTTGGCTTGAGATAAATAAAACCCAATGAAAAGTCTTTCAAATGCTGTATGCCAAACATACATCTGACAACATATGGAATAGAGAGTCCCCGATGACAAAAGGAACAAAGATGGCAGTAGAAAGCTATTTCAGGGTGGATCTGTGAAAGGGAACATTGATGGTTTCATGAAGCTAATTTTACTTATCTTTCTGTGATGGTGTAGCTAAACTGAAATTTGCTCTACCAGTCTGTGTCTGGAGGCAGCGTGCCCCGATGGACTCAGGGAACTTAGCGTGTTTCAAGGCAGTGGGCCAAATTATTTTAAATCACCACTGAAGGCATTTCAGAATAACCTGGCTAACTTTTCTAAGGGGATTCAATGCCTTCACATAGACTAGGAAAGCTGCTTAGCTGGGATGTTGCAATGAAGTAATTGGGTAGCAGCTCTCTAAACTGTTCCAAAATAATCATGAGTGCTCATAAAGCAGATGAAATACTCTGAGTAGTACAACAGAGCTGTATCAGAAGGCTAAAGTAGCAAGACACGTGATTTGTTTAAGACTTTCCCTCTATTTGCATTAATTTTGTTTCTTCCTTGCATAAAAAATGAAACAAACCCTTAAAACAAAAGGCTGAGAATTTTCCAAGGTCAAAATTAAGGACTTTTTAAGTCTTGTGGAGATATAATACTGCTGTTACAAAAGACATTTAGAAAAAGAGGATATAAGGATAAAAATTTAAAAAGAATGCATAAGGAGTTAACGAGTACAGCTTTTTTAGTACTGTTTCAGCTAGACGCAATGGTCAGGCAAAGGTAGCTATGCAGGAAATGAAAACAAACAGTGGATACAAAGGATTACAATTTCAAGGAAAAAATAAGAAATCTGTAGCACAGCTTGGAAGGCACAGCTATTAAAGCAAAGATAATTTTTGAAGCTACAGATGGATGCTGCGCTCCAGGAGAAACTGACCCACAGGAGGGAAAACTAAGTTTTTCTGACCAAATAGCCGTTCACAAAAAGAAAAAAACCCAACCAAAAAACCCCAAACCAATTGGGAGAGTTTAGGTAGTGAGTGGCTTCACTTGCATTCTCTTTTTCTTCCCACTGGGTTTCCTTTTCAGATCAATAAATACATGACATATCCAAAGTGTAAAGGCCTAATTTTTTCTTGGTGATTTCTTTGCGTCCCTGCAAGGCCTCAAAAGATGAGTCGGAGAAAGACATGAAGTCTGTGTAGCCTAAGCTACAATTTCTTGAGGCACTGAAACAGTTGTTGGTACGACCAAGCTGGACTTTGCAGGGCAAGCAAAGGGAGAGGCAGAGGAAAGCAGTGTCGTGCTGCTTGCTGCTTTGGCCAGTGCTGTTTTAGGCTGTTTCTACTCCAGCCGCTCCCAAGAGCCCGCAGCGTCCCAGGGAAGCTGCTCCCTTCGGCAGCTACTACTCCTTCACCCTCCCCAGGGGAAAGCCAACAAGAAAGCTTGGGCTGGATGTCTCCAGGATCTACACAGCAAAGTGCTCTTTGCATGCACAAACACTTTCTTGAACCGTGGGTGCAAGCAACTAATCGCTCTTTAATCTTACTAACCTATTTGCCTTAGCCATATGTTGGGGTTAAAATTCCTGCTGATAAGATTAAATACTGTCTTGGACTGGGGCCTACATAAATAATAATGCTATTTCCACAGTTACACTCATTAGAATAAAATGTAAGAAAGGGTGCTGGTATTCCTGCTGTGGGACATCAGCCAGCTGCTAATTGTTTGTGATCAGAAAGCAGATCTCTTTTTGCCATCCTTTAGGGTTCTATGTGCGTTGATATAATTATGTTTTACTCTTGCACTGAACTCAACTCCATTTATCAACAATGTTTGAGCTAGATTTTTACCTTTTGAACACTGGATATATGCATGTGAACTCAAGGTTGTCTTAACCGCAAGGTTTGTCTTTGGCTTGCTTATAAGGTTGTATTTTTAATCTGAGTGGTACCTGCTATAAAACCCTTCTGAATGGCAAAGACCGTCACACCTCAGATTTAATCCCCTCATTATAAAGCTGATGTGTTTTCCCCATTGTCACACCATTTGTGACTCATTGCTCCTGTCTGCTGACAAACAATCCATTATATTAATATGTGTCTGAGAAGTACAATGACATCGTCCTAGTAATCTTTATTTTAAAAATTCATCAGCAGACACCAGAGGAAAAAAAGCTGAGAAGTCTGTTATTTTACTGAAGAATCTAAGAAGCAACATCTGTTAGAGAATGAACATTGAAATTGTGGCTTTAATCTTTGGAAGTGCTCTGTCACCAGCTTAGGCATGAACCCCCTGAAACACAAGCTTAATTTTGGGCACCCCTGTAATTGTCTTGGATTGACTAAATGCTTCGGTTGCTTTAGCTGTATGTTGGCAGAGTGAGGAGACCTGAGGATAAAACCAGTGAAAGTCTTCCAAAGCAAATCATGTATCAAGATAAAACGCTCACTCATGCAGCGTTTTGAAACTAAATGTTGAAACAAAACCACCTGTTTTCTCTTGGAAAAAATAAGGAACCCAAAAGACTAGCTTTCCAAGTAACAGGTGTCTTTTGTAGAATAATACAGGTGTGCCTGAAACCACTTTTGATGTAAAATGTACGATGACGTGTGTGATACAGATATGTTAACATTTCCAGCACTCTTTGTCTGTTTGAATGCTTATTTTTTAAAAAACCTATTTCCTTGTAAAGCTCTTTACTAGGGGATGGGAGAAAGGTGGAGTGGAGGAGTACTGATTGCTCCCATTTCACTAAAGGTATGCAGAGATTGCTTTGAAAATCCTAACTGAATGGCTATAATCACAAGAGGAGTCTGGCTGACTGGGGAGCAGTGCTTTGCCAAAGGAGTTATGTAGGCCATGCCTGCATATATGTCAAATAAGGCTTGTCTGTGATGCCATTCCCAATTGCATGTGTCATGAGTTATCTTCACTGTTCCTGAGCCGCACACTGTTAAGATAAAAATGCAAATTTCCTGATGTCTTCTGGAGGGCCGTGGAGGGAAGAAAGTGAGGAATGAAATCAAAGAGAATATATTATTGGTGACAGCAACTATACTAAGTGAGAGATGCAAGCACGAACCGAAGATCTGGTTAATGAGAACATGTGAGGGAAAGAAGCCCACCATGCACGCTAAATGTGCGCCTGGGGGAGGGGGCGAGGAGAGACACTTGGGAGAAAGAACAAAATAGAGCTCGCCTGGTAATATTTCTGATACTGCAACCCTGGCCTTCCAAGCAAGCAGCACCCACTCCAGCTGGCGTGGTCAGAAGCCCTCTAATCCTCTTATTCCTCTTGGTACATTCCTCCTCTAGAGTAGAGGTGTTCTCTCCCTTTCCCAAATCTCTTCAACCCTCCTGTTCTCCAATACTGAGGCTAAAAAGATCAAAGCTTGGTGCTGTTTTGACACAATAGAAATGAGTTACTTACAACTCTAATGACTTTTCTTTCAGTTTCCAGCTCTTTATTATTGTATCTTCTAATATTTTCAGAATGAAATGTTTTCTTTATTCAAAAAAAGAGCTTCCAAGTAAAATAATTTTCTTCCCAGAATATTTCTTTCCCAGGGATTTCAGAATTACTATGTTCCATTGTAACTCATATTGAAGCCAAGACAGATTTTGAAGTACTTGAAGCATTTGCCAAATAATATTTTCATCCTTTTGCCAGGTCTAGTTCAGACTTGCAGCAAGACAGCAGCAGAACAGATCTCGTATTATACATTCAGCCCTGCCGCTCTTATGCAAGACTTGTAAACAAGAGTGTGTGTCCTCATCTTGGCCTGTAACTCCATTTCCCTGCTGGTTTAGTTTATTTTTGTTACATTATTATTACAGCCCTGCTTTTTCCCTAGAGGCTCAAAAACCGTACTGAAACAGCACAATATCACAGTACTGCTGTTCTTATGGTAGGTACTTTTGGAAATGCTTGGTACCACTGTTCTGTGATTTATCATCTTCCTAATGTAAAATTTCCAGACCTCTTAGTTTATACATTTATGCAATATACATATAAGCACAGCCCTCAACAACGCCCCCCCCGTCCCCAAACCCTGCTCATTCTTTGTATTTAACTAGTATTGGCATCCTTTCATCTATGATTAAGGTGATCTTCTATGATCGATACAGTCTCTAGGTGAATATTTTACACTCACAATCTTATTAGCGTCTCTCCACAGAGGTCTTGCCTTTGTATTCCCTATTCTGTTGCATTTAGGACTCCTTCAAAATATTCTGAAATTGTAAAATACCCAACCAAGATTACCAAAATTATCTGCATAAGAGTTATTTTCATGAGTGAGATGGAAAACTAGATGTATAGTACATACTGCCTTTTTCTGTATTGGGAATATTGCTTAAACTTTTGGTTTCTCTACTTCCAAGTAGAAACAGAAAATTTCGTGTTTGAATATACTGAATGTGTAACAAAGCAGGAAGGCTTAAATATTTTAGAATCAGGCCAGCAAGTGATGCCTGGACATAGGGACTTTCAAAAGCACAGGTGGGAGTTCTAGTGGATATATCCATCATACCTTTGAAAACCTTTACCTTGAAGTTAACTATTAGAAACTTACTTCATCAATGCTTAAGCTTCCATACTCAATCTTCATGGTGCGTTGAAACAAGCTGTGTCCTGTATCATAGGTAGAAAAACATCAGAATTTTAATGAATGGCTTATATGAATGCATGCAATGTGTCTGTCTCCCTCATATTGCCATGCTCTCTCTGAATGTCTCACCTGATGAGTCTGGAGTCCAGGAATGTGCTGATATGTTTCACAGCGCAGTACCATCAAACAAGGCCTACAAGAAAAATTACAAGTGTCTTCGAGGGGAATAGAAAAATAAGACTTCAAATAAAAAGTTGTATTGAATTTGGGTATGTAATTATATGCGAGTAATTTTAGAAATTTAGGTGAGTGGATTATAAATCATACTAAAAGAGACTAATACATAAATCCTTTTAAAATTTTATTTTTAAAATGTCTAGAGACACTTTGCTTTCAGATCAGGTAAGAATGAGAGCAAGTGCCAGTGAAAGCTCTTTTTTTCCCCCTCTAGTAAGGAAAGGAATTTCTGAGATTCTATTTGACAGCACTTCTGACAAAAAAAAAAAGACAACAGGCCAATTGAAATGAATTAGTATTTCATACAGAGAAAGAATACAATCATTTTACCAGGAGACTGTTTGAAAAATAAAAGGCATATTGGGCAGGAAAGAATAGCTCCACAGATGATCGGGTTTTTGAAGAGCAGTCATTCTTTTGAAATACTACGGACTTAAATAAGCCCATTTCTCTTAGTCTGATAAGAAATGAGTTTGTGCTTTGCAACATTTTTAACACATACAAACAGAGTGAACTCACTAGATGCTTTATAAAAAAAAAGGCTCAAATGAAAAACTATGTAATTTTTATCCACTTGTCCAATCCCAGAAAGCACATACTTCACAAGAAGCTAATATTAAACTAACCTGAGACTTCTGGTAGGATGAAATCTGTTTCCACAAGTGTCCTACTGCTCAGAAAAAGCCTGCAAATCTCTCTGGCATTTTAAAAACTGCTTGAGTTTTTCTGCTTCTCAGCATGACTGCCTCTTGGATGGGGCTGTTGGGCTGGGTTTGTTTCTGAGCCCAGTAAGCACAAACTAAAATATTCCTTCAAGTCTAGTGGAATACTTAGTACACGTCCTTAGTGGACTTAATTACTATCTAAAGTTCCTTTACAGTAATTGAAAACAGGAGGCAAGAAAGGTTGTTATATCTCACTGATGAGTTACCTGAAATGAAAGAAGAAGGGAAAAGGATGATACCAGGCTAGGAGGACTGAGGCATTATTTTACTGTATTGGATGCATAGTCCCTCACCACTGCAGACATGTCAGGGCTCTGGTAACAGAACAGCTCTACAGTGCAGTGATAGAGCCAGAGACTTCTAGGCACGAATCCAAGGCCTTCAGATAAACTTGTGGAGCAAAAGGAAATCATACCGCACAGCCAGTAGAACTGGTCGGCTGGAGAAAAGGGGGTTTGTCTCCAGCTCCCCTTCTGACCAAGAGGGTGGTGGCAGACAGAGGGAAGGGACTTGCCGGCTGCCAGCCAGCAGCGCCAGCAGCCGCAGAGCACCCCTTGCAAAGTGCATAGCTAGCTGCAGCTCTGCTTCCACAGCGAACTCCCTCCAGTCCTTCTACTGAGAACAGCTGTAATGTGTTACGGGAAAATCCACATTTTAGGAAAAGCCCACATCCACAGGCAAAACACCCTCCAGTTCTAGCAGCCTTACTCTGCTGGGGACACAAGGTGCCTACGTGCACTTTCTCCTCTGTAAACACACAACTGGATTAGAGGGTGATGATTTGAATTGCCTCTTGCCAACAGCAGAATGTCTGACTGCTTTATTTTTAACAGAGTTTATAAAAGAAAAACTGTTTATACAAATAATTTTCCAGACAGTGCATAAAAATCTTTTAAATTTGAATGTTGAGATGCTAGGAAATATGATTGCTAACTGGATCATAAAAAGGTTAATAATTTTATAATCCTCTTTTAATGTAGAAATACTTGAATTTGAACAGAAATGTCTTCCTAGCTAAGGAATTGTCCCCTTCCTAATTAGCAATCACAAATCTGTCTGTCAATTCCACATATAAAATAAGTATCAAGCTAGAAAGCAGTCTTGTCATTCCCACTCTTCTCTCTGTTGTGCGTTTGTAATTTGAATGCAGAAATCCTTTTGAGTGAAGATCACTAAAAACAGCATCAATGTATTTTCTTTTTAACACAGGAATAAACCTATGTCCACAGAAACCACAGTTTCAGTGTTCACTTATAATGTGTGTCAAGAACTCCAGCTATTCTTCAGAGTATTACTAAAAGAACCAATTACCACTCACTTCTAGTTTTACTACATTTTACCTTGATCAGAAGCTGATGGCTCCTGCTATGGACATGAGCGGGGGGGAGGAGGATAAATCCTCTGCAAAACAAATAACCCTCATTTGAATTCTTCTCTCACAGCAATGTGTTTATGGATCTAGTTCACTCCTTCCCTTCTGGGAAAGGCGTCTCACAGAATGCGGCAGCTTCCGTTCGTTGGCTACCAGCAAGCTCGGACTACAAAGCTTGGGAAGATGGAAATACCAAATTCAGATGTGGTCAGTCCTGAAAACTACACAGCAATCAGGCCCACATCGAGCAAAGCACATGCTTAACCACGAGCAACTCCAGAGTCACATGGTAGATAAGAAAGCAACTTTTGTACTTAGAATTTTATCACCTATTTGAAGTGGTTTTTTGGACAGAGTCCAGAGGTGTCTCCACCTTGCAGGACTGAACACTCCACACAACCTGCTCACCTGCTCAGGTCTGAATCCAAACTGGCTGAAGGCAAGGAAACAGTGTCTCGCTGTTAATAGACACTGTTATCTCCATCAGCCCTTGAATCGGGCCCTCTCACAGCAGCAATTTTTCTTAGCTTTCCTGAATACCTTGTAGCTTGAATTTGAACAATGATGGAAATGGAGATTTCAACAAACTTTTATTACTCCCATCTCTCAACTAAAATCTTCTCTGAAAAATTCCACAATATTATTACATTGCTTCAGTCAACTGTTTCTTCCCTATTATCTAGTTCTTTGTTAATGCATGATCCCTCATGACTCTTCACCTTTTTTGTCTTCTGGGTGACTGATATAAGATAACAGTTCATTAACCCTGCCATTATAAAATTCTTGTTAATTTGATTGTCCCCCTCATTTATCGAGGACCTGCTTTTCCCTAGTTCTTCTTTTAAGCCTGTTCCATTAAACAGGCTTTTATTATCACCCATAGCTTTGTCAGCTAGCAATAACTCATTATGCATCTTTTCCTTTCTCCACCTTCTCCTGTCTACTACTGGTTATCTTCTGCTCTGTTCTTTTTTTTTTTTTTTTTTTTTTTTTTTTTTCTTTTTCCCCTCCCATTTCAGGTGTGTCTCTTCCTTTCAGCTCTCTGTGAAGCAATGGTATGTGCAGGTTTTTAGCCAGTCACCTGTGATATGGTGGTGCTTTCCCTTTCTTTGGGCAGCTCTGGAAGTATGGAGAAGACATGAGGTGTGCCCTGGACATGTTCCTCTGCAGACCTCCCTTGCTCTTCAGCCTATCTTCCCTTGGAGAGGTGCAGAGCATATCAGCCTCAGGAGTAAGCTGTTTCTACTGCTACCAAAATGTGAGCTCTATTCATTTTTACTGCTGAAAATGAGTTCACATCATAAATCAAGAACTGCAAAGATGAGGTTAGAGAAGGAGGTGCATTTATGGTGGAGGGAGGAAAGAAGACATTCCCAGGTATTTCAGTATCCTGCCACTATTTTTGGCATGCCATGTTTGGTGGCATTTTATACGTTGCTGCACAAGTTTCTTCTGTGAAATGCCTGGTTCTTGTTTAAGTAAAACTGCAAAACTGCCATCAGTTTCAATGTGACATAAAGGTCTCGTTAGTTCTGCTACTGATGGAGCCACAGCCGGCAAGCCTGCACTCTTCCTTCGGCTCCGCCACCACACTGGCAACCAAGCACAGGGTCTGTCTTCCTACACCCTGTTATTTCACGTGCCCTTTCTGGTAAGTGCATGCTGGAGTTTTTGTTTTCCAATATGTTTTTACTGAATACTGGTGACGGGTGCTGCATAACGCACACGGTGCAGAACTGCAGCTGCTAAAGCCCCCCCGGCAGATCACTCCCTTCACTGCTGCTAATTCTTTGCTGTTAAGCTGAGTGATCAGACTGAAATCTAAAAAAGGAGCCTAGCCTACAACACTCAGAAGCAATCTCCTTTACCCTCCCCTGATCTCCTACATCTGAGAGATTTCCAGCCAAGGTGCTGCCAGTCTGTGCTCACAAGAGGGAGGAAATTCTGTAGCTTAACATCTTTTGTATTCTTTCACATAATCTCTATTTACGCGACCAAAACACTAGGATTAGAATAAAAACATGGAAGTAGTCCCAGAAGAAATGGCATAAGCAATTCTGTTGCTTATTTCCCTAGAGCCCTCATCATGTTAAAACCTCCCAATCTCTAAAATTGGTAGCTGGAGTAGAAGAAATCACAAAAAAGCAAAGTAAGACAAACCCCCACAACTGAAATGGAAGAAAAACCCGCAAGCATACAGCTGTATCAGCTGGATCTGTGTCAGCCTCTTCTACTTAAAAATGTATCACTGGCAAAGATTTCTGAGTGTTGTGTTTACCCAGAGAGTTACTCTCAGTCAAATTGCCGGCTAAAAACCAAGTAGGCAAACGCTGGTTCCTTTAACTCTTGTAAAAACAATGAATTTACCCATTCAAAAGCACTTACTCTACTTTCTGTTGTATTTTATTTTTTTGTTCGTTAATATTTTCTATGGCAAGAGCTCAAAAATCCAAAACACGTGCGAGGTGCTATACAAGTAAATAAGAAGGCGCAGCTTACAGTCCTTACAGCCCATGCCATCCCTCCACACAGACCCAGGCTCTTCAGGCACAGGAGTCCACCTTCATAAACGTGTTAGACAGTAGCTTAAGCTGAGAGAGGACTGCAAGAGGCTTTGACAAATATGAGGTAAAAATTTAACTTGGAGGTTGGGATTAATGATAAATATACAAAGACTGGATGCCTAAACTGATGTAAGGATGCTACCCTGATTTCTAGCTGGCATCTCATTCCAGAAGCCCGCTCCTAGGAAGGCACTGGCAAGCACAGATTTATCTGATCTGTGGGCACGTGGATTGTAGAGAACAAGGAGTCATCCAGTGTTTTCTTTGTAAATCCATACACCTGGAAAAAGACATAGGAAACATGATAACCTTCTCCCTACCATACTCTGTCTCTTCTAAGTGTTTCCATACTCACGGCTGGAAATACAGACCAGAGACACTTAAAAGCTTGTCAGCCCTGGCGTTCTCTTTTATTTTCACTGCAACAACAGCCCACTTGTCTCCTCGAATGCAAGGATGCTGCAGAGAAAAGCACACAAAATAAATAATAGCCCCCTCCCAAAACTTGAAAACACTGTGAAGCTGATGTTTCTATAATATTTGTATTCATCATTCACAGAGCACCATGATTGGTAGGGTAATCTAGAATATACAAACAGCTCATTAATGCATGGACATTTGCTGTCATCGGGAATATACTTCCAGGTCCCATTCCTAGCAAATTAAGTTTTATAATGAAATATGCTATTCAACACGTTATATCCATCAGGGTCAGACAGTGATTTTGTTCTGTATAGTCTTGTCAATAGACGTCAACCATATAGAGAAAATCTTACTGTATCTACTCCATAGAAAAACACACGGTTTTGGAGGAACTGTCCATGTGAAAGATGAAAGTCCTTACCCCAGAGCCCCCGCACTCTGTTGTCTCTTATCAGAAATGTGTCTTGCTCTCTGAATTTTTCTGGAGAGTACCATAAACTGTGACATGGTTGCATGCTGCTTATAACAGTATCATTATTTGCTTAATCCTCTCACCGTGATTTTTTTTTCCCTTTCATTCTCTTTTTTTAAAGCCCCACTCGCATACCAGCTGGGACACTGCGCTGGACAAGGGGGGGGGCTCCATTTGCAAATACAAGATTTCCTCTCAGACCTGTCATTAACAACTCCCACATCTCTCCTTGGCTTTCCATCTCCAGCATGGGTCTTAGTCTTACGTAAGTTACCGTATCATGCCAGTGTAGATGGGTGGCTAATAAACTATTATGACGCAGATTTTTTAAGGGATACGTATTGCTTCTAAACAGATGTGACAAGATAATATTTAATCACTGTAGCATACTTGACATCCACTGGGCTAAATGCCTATAACTCACCACTCGTATCAGAAGTGCATGATTGCAAAAGAAAAAAAAAAAAGACTATTTGCCTTTTTCTTTGATTGCTGTGGAAACATAGATACACAGCTGTTCTTTTTCATTACTCTGTAGCAGACAGAGCATAGTATTCATTGTTGAGCAAAATAATTGCAGGGAAAAAAAAGGAGAGATGAAGAGAGAAGAAAGACTTGTTTAATTAAGATAATTTGTTTGGAACTGAGAAATTTGTAATCCTTCCATCCATACCTATTGTTCACTTGTGCTGTATTTGCTTCCCCATAGCTGAAAATAAGCTTACAGAGTTTTTCATCAGAGAAAACCACCAGTTTTATTAATTTGGCATTTATGGTGTGCATTCATCTGTACCCTCTGTCAGACTGCATCGGCATATTACTTGGCTACTCCGAAGCGATATCTGACACAAGAGTGAAGTGGGGGCAGAGAGGGGAATTGACTTTTTCAACCCATGACCATGCAGCCACATCTGGAATTGTGGAATGTCTACAATAAATCCCATCTTATTATCCTGCATAAGAAATATAACTCAGCTAATAACCATATGGAGCAGATCAATGTGAGCAGAGTCTAATTTAGTAAAGACAGGGGGAAAAAGGAAACTTCTTGCTTAATTATCTAGGGCAGAAATACAGCAACAGACAGTGTAACAGGAGGACCATATTTAAGGCATCTCCCAGCAAATGTTTTAATGGCGTATAGGACACCAGGCAGCTCTGAAAATGGCTGGCACTGCTAAAGAACTTGTAACATGGATTTGCTTTTAAAAGCATTTTGGCTAATGGTTTTGAAAATGATTAGTTATTAGGAATATCTTGATTTTTCTGTCTGTCCAACTTGCAACACCTCTAAAGGGGATGATGCTTAGATGACTGTGTACAGTAATTACACAATTATTGCAAGGCAGAGCAAGGTACACTCTCAAAAACTCTAGGCACCTGGACTTGCTTGGAGGAGGATATAGCATGAGCCAAATGACGAGGTAAATCCAGATGCTGCTTATTCCTAAGTGATACTCTAGAAATGTTATTGCATCTGGGACAGCAGTCTTTCATCATCTTAGCAGCTGTAAAAGCATCTTTCAAATATCATCTTTGGCCTGTGTGGGCGGTGGTCCATCACATAGCGTATGTCGTCGCTTTTGATTCCCTATCCAACCCAGGCAATTCCTTTGATTACTACCGCAGCCCTCAAAAACCATTTGTTTTCTCATATATTCAAATTAGTCCTCGTGGATGATTGCTGCATGAAAGCCTACGGAGTGTGTTTTTCCTGTTAAGGCAATAGTTTTTAGCTGATTTTTTTTCCATAGCACTGAAAGATCCCAGCTGCTGTGGACTTTGTGAAGTATGCTGTACAGACACATAGCAAAAGGCATTTCTTTTTCAGGGATTGCTTTCTGTCTGAGAAGCAAAGCAGGAGAAAAGTGATTTGTAAAAATCTAGAGAGAAAGTGAATATAATTTTGAGGCAGGTTTCATAGTAAATTTGAAGTCTTTTTTTGCTGCTTTTTTATTATCAAGTTAACGTAACTATGTGAAGCTAGTGAAATCTGAAACATTCCAGATTTTTGATTTTGTTTTTACCTATGGCCTTTGAATCTTTCAAAATGCAGGGAACAACACACAGTATTTCTTTGTATTCCTGACAGCCTTCCTTCAGCCTAACTGCTATCCTAGCTATGAAGCCATTTTCTGTGTTGTCACATATATGACATTGGAGGCTTGGATTATGTATAGCAAAATGTAATTAAAGATACATATTTCACAGGAGATGTAGAGTCACCAAGGAAAAGAAGATTTGCCAACCCCAAAATGAGGATTAAGGAAGAAGGAGGTTTGCAGAGACTTGGAATACATTAATTTTCCTAACAGCTTACGTAGCAATTCAGAGAATTCTATTGTGTAGAGTGTAGTTAGTGCCTTCCTTGACCTGAAATCAAGAAGAAAGGGTGTACCTGTGTAGAATCAGATGAGAGAATATTTTATTTCAGAGTCAAAGAACAAATATCCTAGGCTTGAAAAGAATAGCTGTTGGACTGCAGCAAAGGATTAAAGTGGCTGCGTCACCGAGGAAAAAACACATGTTCCATCTTGGCTTTTGGGACTGCAGTTAAGTGAAAATTAAATGGTCAACGAGATTATTTTCCCAAATCTCATTGTTTTGCAGTGCTTGTTAGACTTTTCTTGCCTCAGACTCATGATGAACTAGATCTGGGAATAAGATAGAAATGTCGCCCCAGTGTTATCTGTGAGCTGTTGAGTCTCAACTCTTAAACCAGCCTCAGTGGTTTCACAAAGAGCAAAACCATCTGTAACAGAAGAAAAATATTATTTAAGAGCTATGCTGGAATAGGGAGGTATGTTGTCTGTTATCCTGCATTGTAAACATCTGTCCATAAACTTGCATATTTTATGCATCTTTTGCACTTTTGTGGATGTGTGGAGGCACCACAAGCAACTACAGACTTTGCTGGTAAGATCATGAAATAAATGCAAAGGCACAGAGGGAAGAAAGCTCTACTACGGTGTGGTGATTTTTGTGATTAATTTATGTAAATCTCTGTTGCTTTACTTAGAGATATATTAGACCTGTTAACAAACAAAAGTGGAGAAGATGTGCTGATCAGAAGATTAAGTGTGGCGGCACAAACCTTTACCCCAGCCCAGAGGCTACTGAGCAGGGGGTATGATATTACTGAGCAGCAAATACACAGAACAAGTCACAGACCAGCATAAAATTTTGATAGCTGCAACGGGAAACTCTGTATTTCCTTCTGACACTAGAAAGACATTGTTCCTATCAAATAAATACATATTCTGCCTTTGCTGCAGCATAAAAAGGAGCCCAAAAGACATCTGATCTTTGGTAGAACTTCAGAAACATGAATCACTGCTTTTGTTCACTGGAATGAACTTCTTTTCATTTAATCTTAATACTAAGGAATTATTTCTTTGCAACCTTTTTTCTCCACACAGGCACAGGTCCGCTTTCAGCTCCGGTGGGAGGCTCCGCATGCCCTCAGAGGACTGATTCTTTCTGAAGCCTTTTGTGTGCTGGCTGGCTGCATTTCCACTAGCTGCCCAGCCCTTTCCCCAGCTGCTTTTCCTCAATGGGGATAGCCATCCTGGTGCAGTGGGTACATAATTTCCTGCCAGTCACACAGAACAGTCCACGGTGGCTGGTCATGTATTAAATACAGGTCATTGCAAGGATTGCGATATTTGGTGTTACGTTGCTAAAGTGTCTTAGTTAGGTGTGTTTTCTACATGCTGAACATCCTTGCCTTGATTTTATAGGAACCTGCATGATATAACATTGATTTTCCTGGATACATTGAAATTCATTTGTAGAGCCTAAGGAATGAGAAAGAAAAAAGCGCAGCCAGCCTGAAGTTCAATGCAACTTTGCGTTTTGTCCTGTCAACTGCGCATGCATAAGTGATTTCCTTGTGAATAAAGATTAAGGCTTTTTTAAATTCAGGGATTATTATGAGGGCTAAGCTTTCTTTCAACCTACTGTTTGTTGGGAAAGTGAGAGCAATTACCTCTGAACTTTACACCCCACAATAAACCCACATGGGCTCATTTCATCTGATTCTGCAAACGTATGCCAGTTGCACAGAGAAGGTGATTTCTCTTTAGTTCTCTTATTTTGGCTACAGTTTGCACTAGAGCTGGTGGGAAGGTACGGTGAGAATCCAGGGAAGGCAAGGGGTTTGCTTTAGCCGGGACTCCTGGTGGTGGTTGTGAGGTGTCTCCCCCTCAGCTTTGGCCCCAGCTTGAGAAGTAGCACAGCAGCTGAAGCTTGGTCCTGCTGCTGTTGGTGCATCCTCTCGGGGCAGTTTGACGGTGCTTCCCAGACCTTATACACTGGGGTCTTTTGCAGCAGAGGCCGAGGCTTCTCTGCTCTACCGCTGGCATCCCTGATCTCCCAGAGCTCTGTGAGAGGTAGACAGCTGAAAAATTCCTGCCCAGAGCTGAGAAATTCAGCTCTGGATCCCCCTGCTTTTGCTTGTCCAGTGGAAGGGATATCTAGGGCAGCCATGCATGCAGCAACCCTTTCCAATACCTTTCTTTCTCCCATTGACAGCATCGTCCTGGCATGCCGTCCTGTCTTCAGGCAGATCAGTGTGGGCAGCTTTAGACTATGATATATGTTTTAAAAGCATATTCATAGATTGTATACTGGGAAATGCAGTGTATTTTTGCTGAACTGAATAGCCTGAGTGTCTTGATAGCACATGAGATCATTATGCCTAGCTTATCAGAATAATTACACTATCAGTGACCTTGACTGAGAAGGTCAGATCCTTTTCACTCATCTCCCAGTTTAGTGTTATCTTTTTCATGCAGCTTATGTTGGCACTTAAGTAATCCATACAGTGCAATTAGCAGGGAATGGCCATGAGTTTTAAGTTGAAAAGTGGGAAAAAAAAGATAGGATTGCTCTAGTATACACTTGACTACTCAGTAATTAGCTCCTGTTGTATCATTAACATCAGGTACAGATCTCAGGAATGAAGGCTAGCCGGCACCAAAAACAGACCACTCAGCCTTAATTCACATACAGGCTATTTTATTTGCAAAAGTGTCCGTCTCTTCTTATAATGATTTGTCTTACTAAGTCCTTCGTAATCTTCGGTATTACAGAAATGAAGGGGGGATTCCTAAAATATTAATTTCTTTTTAAGAACGAGGCAAAGCCCTCTGCTATTAACTGTTAATTCATACTCTGGCATGAGAAAGCTCTGAACACACTGTTTACAAGAGCAGATTGATCATGCTGTACTTATTTTTTTTAGAGAAACTAGTGTGTAAAGGCTGGGCTTTAACTACACTAAGTGCTATATAACACTGTGTGCTCTGAAAAATCATGTGCTACATCGATCAAATGAGATCCCCACAGTGGAAGTGTCTTTTTTTTCTTTTCCTGCCGTCTGTGCTTCAGTTCCTTTGCTGTATAACAGAGATACTATCATCCCCTCATCTCACAAAGAGTGCAATGAAAATTAATTAATTTTCGCAATACACCCAGGTATTAGCGTAATGAGATTCCAGTTCTCATCCTCCCAACTTTCTGTAATATCTGATTCCTTTCCCTCTTACTGATTCCTATTTTGATCTTAGCATTCACCCCTTTAAAAAAAGGCACTTGTTCAAAAGTCCAGATGAAAATTAAGAATAAAAATATTGTCCAACATCAAACATTTCTTCCATGCAGGATAAAGACTTCCACTTTCAGCTTATTTAACCATCTTTTGTGAATGGGATTAACATAGAATCATAGAATGGTTTGGCTTGGAAGGGACCTTAAAGATCATCTAGTTCCAACCCCCCCCACCATGGGCAGGGACACCTTCCACTAGACCAGGTTGCTCAAAGCCCCATCCAACCTGGCCTGGAACACTTCCAGGGATGGGGCACCCACAACCTCTCTGGGAAACCTGTTCCAGTGCCTCACCACCATCACAGTGAAGAACTTCTTCCTTACATCTAATCTAAATCTGCCCTCTTTCAGTTTAAAGCCATTACCCCTTGTCCTATCACTACACTCCCTGTTAAAGAGTCCCTCTCTGGCCTTCCTGTAGGCCCGCTTTAGGTACTGGAAGACCACTATAATGTCTCCCTGGAGCCTTCTCTTCTCCAGGCTAAACAACCCCAACTCACTCAGCCTGTCCTCATAGGCGAGGTGCTCCAGCCCCCTGATCATTTTTGTGGCCTTCCTCTGGACTCATGCCAACAGGTCCACGTCCTTCTTAAATCAGGGGCCCCAGAACTGATCGCAGTACTCCAGGTGGCGTCTCACAAGAGCGGAGTAGAGGGGGAGAATCGCCTCCCTCAACCTGCAAGCCATACTTCTTTTGATGCAGCCCAGAATGCAACTGGCTTTCTGGACTGTGAGCGCGCATTGCTGGCTTGTATTCAGTTTTTCATCCACTAATACCCCCAAGTCCTTCTCCTCAGGGCTGCTCCCAATCCACTCATTGCCCAGCCTGCATTTGTGCTTGGGATTGCCCCAACCCATGTGCAGGACCTTGCACTTGGCCTTGTTGAACTTCATGAGGTTCGCACGGGTCTGCCTCTCAAACGTGTCAGGATCCCTCTGGATGGCATCCCTTCCCTCCAGCGTGTTGACCACATCACACAGCTTGGTGTCATTGGCAAATCTGCCAAGGGTGCACTTGGTCCTACTGTCCACGTCACCGACAAAGATCTTAAACAGCGCTGGTACCAGTACTGACCCCTGAGGCATGCCACTCGCCACTGGTCTCTATTCAGACATTGAGCCGTTGACAACTCCTGGAGCGCGACCATCCATCCAGTTCCTTATCCACCAAGTGGTCCATCTGCCAAATCCATGTCTCTCCAATTTAGAGACAAGGATGTCATGTGGGACAGTGTCAAATGCTTTGCACAAGTCCAGGTAGATGACGTCAGTTGCTCTTCCTTTATCCACCAATGCTGTAACCCCATTATAGAAGGCCACCAAATTTTTCAGGCATGATTTGCCCTTAGTGAAGCCATGTTGGCTGTCACCCATCATCTCCTTATTTTCCACGTGCCTTAGCATAGTTTCCAGGAGGATCCACTCCATGATCTTGCTGGGCATAGAGGTGAGACTGACTGGCCTGTAGTTCCCTGCATCTTCCTTTTTTTCCTTTTTAATAATGGGGGTTATGTTTCCCCCTTTTCCAGTCAGTGGGAACTTCCCTGGACTGCCACGACTTCTGAAATGTTTAATGTTTATCCATTTTAAATTGTCTGGAAACTTTTATCTTTTCCAAAAAAACTTCTCCTCCTATTTTACAGCAAATGTATTTGTTGAATTCAACTTGAGGGCAAAACCCCCATTTTGTTCCTGAAACAAGCTAAAAATGGCCAAAACTGACTAACTATCCCTGCTTTGCAATAAAATAAGCCCTGGGTGCTGTGGATCAGTTCAGCTGAGAGATTTAAACAGGGTCCTACTTCAGGTGAGAAAAAGCCTTTGGAGGTTGCTTTAGGGTTAACTCATAGGAGAGTTTCTATTTTAACACTCGAGGGCAACTGTGGCTTGTTATTTTCTTCTTTCTCCTTTTTTTTTTTTTCTCAGCAGGTGTAGCTGTACTATTCTTTCCATTTATTTTGTAGAGGAAAGGTCTGGCTAAATGGACTGGCTTTAGCATTAATAGTCCTGTGGTAGTTAAGAGCCGTAACAAATCTCAGGTGGAAGAAAACAGAACAAGCCATCCTGGAAGAAATATGGTACCTTTTTTTCAGTTTGTGATGCCTGGAAAAAGTCAGGAGATCAGTTTAATTCCAACTTCTTATAAAGAGATTTTTTTGTTTGTTTGGCAATGTTTTTAATGGAAATTGAGTTTTAGTGTTGTTTCTTCAAGGGGCTCTAATGTTTTGATTGCTGTCTTTACCAGCAACACATGCCTATGTCATGAGTTGTTTATTAACAGTATATGCCAGCTGAAAGAAATCTCGCTTTTCTTCATTGTTTTTTAACTGCTGTGCAGGAGAGGTGTCTTCTACTTGCTGTGTGATGGGGTAGTCAGAGCAGATTTTGCTTCTGCCCAGACATACCTGTGCCCTCTGCAAGCAAATTCCAAGGAGGAGATGTGAGAGAGCTGGGAAGGGGCCCCTACTACTGCTCTTATCATCCAGAAAGTATAACTACAAGTAGCCCAGTGCTTTGCCTTGCTGCTCTCAGAGCATTCCTGATACACCTCGAAGGGCTGAAGCAGCAGTGTGGAGGTAAATCTAAAGAGTGATGAACACAGAATGGGTTCTTTAGTTGAGCAGAAAGGGAGCAAGGAAGAGATGGTGAGTTCCCCTGTTTTGCATGTAATGGGTTGTAACTGCAGCGAAATGACTAAAGAAAACCGCAAGTAGTCACCCTTTCTTAAAGACAATTTTTGCATTCATTTCGTTGTCTGTCTAAACCTGTTCTCAGTCTGGAGTGTTTGCACAGTTGCCATGCAGGCTTGTGCTTATATTCTACCTAATTGTCGAATTGGTATGCTGGGGAGATGTGAAATTTCACACTATAGTCTCAAGTTGATCCATAATATTCCAGTTATGATAATAGCTAATTAAGAGAATGTGAAATTAAAATGCATTCTTATCTAGGGGGACCAAAACGACAATACAGAAAAAAACTAGGAGAAAGATATAGTGAAAACTGTTGCCCCTTAACATCCTATCTCTATAAACTGCTTTTGAAATACAACAGATAAATCTAGGTATTGGAAAGTCAGCTTAGAGAACAGTCGTGTATTAAGAGCTGCCTAAGCTCCTTTCTCTGCAGAAGTAATTACGAAGTCTTTCCTGTGAAGTTAATACTATTAATATAGGTAACATAGATTCAAAAGGCTAAATCTAGAAAAAGTGCTTTGAGAGTCTATGCAACCACCCTACTCAAAGCACTTGTTAATCAAACAAATATTCACAAGACAAAGTAGTTGTGAATTCATGTGTTTTGGATCACAGGTTATTTTGCCTGTTCTCATACCCCATAATCCAAAAGAATTAAAAGATTGCTATTCTTGAATTCAGTTACCTATACAAAATATATTTGCCATATAGAATGTGTATACATATAGATCCTCATACTTATTTGTATGCATTGTTATACATGATACTCAAGCAAGGCTCTGTGCCCCAGGATCTCCTTACTTAAGCTGTGACTCCTTCCTGCAGAAGCTTTATCCTAGCATTCAGGGTCTTGATGGATTTCCTTTCCCTTCCATACTTGGTTTGTCCTCCCTCCATGTGGTGTATGCAGTGGGTGATGAAGTCTAAAATGAAGGATATGCATTGCTTTCTGCAGACACATTTGCAGAAAACTGATGATGAGAGGATATTTGCTAGCTCTTTCGAAAACTTTCTTCTTACTGTTCTTTATTTTGGATGTGCAATGGTTCCACCTACTAGAATTTGTTTTGAAGATAGATGGTTTTAGGCAATGAAACTTGATATTCCTAGAAATTAAGCAAATGAAATATACACATTCCACCTAGGGTGAAAAGGGGTATTTTCCACTGAGATATGTATATTGTACGGTAGTGATAGAAATTCTTATTTAACAGATTCCGTTTCTAGTAATGCAGGGGTCACAAGTATCTATTCTTACGTCTTTTTAGGAAGTTACGACGCTCTTTCAAGATTATTTCTGCAGAGTTATTGTGCAAATATAACTCACAGCTGAGGCAAAAAGAGAACGTACAGAATACGGGAAAATAGTTCCTCTGTGTTACTGTTTACAGGAAGGTACAAACTTTTTTCCTTTTTTTTTTTTTTTTTCTCCCCCCAAGGATATGTGAGGTCCAAGAAGTAAGCAAATAAAGTGTTGCAGTGCATGTCTTCCTATATTATTCTGTCAAGGACTTCTCAGACCTCAGAATTACTGTATTGCTGTGTTGTAGCAGCCCCCTCATCATTGATGCCCAAAGGTAGGAGTACACTAGACTGTACTAGACAGGCAGTTTTTCTAGTGATTTCAATTTTACCTTCTGAGCTCCTTAAGAAAATACTAACTAGTCTATAAGTTCTGGGCAACATACTGTATGTGATATCATCCACTCCAACTTGTGCTACCATCTACTTTCCACAGAAGCGTTTCTTCAGCCTAACAAATTTATGATGTCTGCACTTTCTACATAATTAAGTATGTACATGTTGGTATAGTTATTTGGTCCCACTGTTTTAAGCTGAATTTCAGGAAATGGCAGCTTCATTGGAAATAAAAAAATGATAGAGTTAAAAAAAGACCAGTTGTTTTATTGTTTTCATTTGAAGCCTGTGGATCCAGAGTCAGAAACAAAAAATAAACCAATATATCATGGGAGGTGTACCCAGGGAATGATTACTTCCTTGTTTCTGAAAATTAAGGGCCTGCCACATGAATCCAAGGGGTTACTGATGTCGGCAAACTCACCTCTCAGCCCCCTCAGAGAGCACAGGGAATGTAAGATAGGGACACGCATTGCCGCTGCTGCCAGGTTGCCCTTCCGGAGGTTGGGAGGGAGTTTAGGCAGGAGCTAAGCAGTAAACATGAGATTTTCCTACCAGGTGGCTGGGCATTTTGATGATGTTGGCTCTAAAAATCAAACTCCTTGTTTCAGGTGACAAACAGCTCATAAAACTGAATATCAAACATCTGCCTATCCTAGTGATCTGTTAAGATGGTATGGGAAAATAAATTGTTTTTGTAGCCACCAAAAAATAAAAAAAGGAGGTGGGGGGGGAGGGGAAGTGCTCAAAAGTAACTGCTTTTACTAATCCGGATTTAAACATGAAGTCGTCTATCAATTGGCGTAAAAGTACCTTAACTTTTCTGCTATGTCATGTCACATTGAGATACCAAAAATGAATACGCCACTAACTCAGCGGGACTAAACCTGCCATTTTCTGCTTATTTTGAAAAGGCAGGCCACATCAGGAACAATAGCTAGCTATGCGTCTACTGCTGATGCTCCTGCTAAAATATTATTCCCCTTTTCCAAATGTGATGCGTTTGTCTGTATTCCAGCAAACACGTACTAAAACATGTCTCTGATGATAAGCACATATGCAGACAGAAACCTGTGAAATAAACCTGTGATTTTTAAAATTTTTTTCTTATTATTGGCCTGTGAAAGACTGCTCAGGCTGGAGAATATCCAACAATTAATTATCATAGATACCTCTGTTTCAGTAAGTGACAAAGCTGCTGATTCCTTCCCCATTCCTCCACTGGCTTCTTGCTGTAGGGAGGTAAAGGTTGTTTTCAACCTCTCTACAGACTTCACGTTCTACAGTGGCATATGACTTAATTATATAGGACAGTTGGAGAGAGTGAATTACTGTTCAGTAGTACAAGATTTCAAACCTGTGAAGTCACATCTCTCAAGATTTAATTTGCATTTCCAGAGCTCTGTAAACTGACTTGAATTATGGCTATGAATGTATCTTGTGTGAGCATCCATATTCTGTGTATTAGAACAAGAGTCCTTCGCCAATCTGTTATGGGTTTGTGTGGCGCGGTTTTCCTTGGTGGCAGGGGAGGGGGGCTGCAGAGGCGGCCCCTTTAAGAAGTTGCTGGAAGAATTCGCTGCCCCACAATGTTGGACCCGCGCGCCAAAATGTCGGACCCGCGCGCCAAAATGTCGGACCCGCCTCTAGGCGGGGAGTGACGGTGGTAGCGCCTCTGGGAAACATATTTAAGAAGGGGAACCGGTAGTGGGGGGGGGAAACCTGAGAGGAACATCGCTGCCGACACTGGAATCATGGAAGTGGAGGGGGAGGAGGAGGAGCCTGAGGAGGCTGATGGCCCTGCAGCCCAGGGGGGTGAACGGTGGAGCGGAAGCTCCCGAAGGTGGCCGTAACCCCATGGTAAAAACCGCGCTGAAGCAGTGTGAGACTGGAGAGCAGCCCGCGGAAAGGACCCGCGCCAGGGAAGTTCGGGAAGAACTGAAGCCCGCGGAAAGGACCCGCGCCAGGGAAGTTTGTGAGGAACTGCAGCCCGCGGAAAGGAACCACGTTGGAGCAGGGAACGAGAGAGGAATCTTCCCCCTGAGGAAAGAAGCGGCAACGACGATGTGTGGCGAGCTGACTCAACCCCCATCCCCGATTCCCCTGCGCCGCCGGGGGGAGGAGGGAGACAGCATCGGTAGTGAACTGAGCCGGGAAGGCGGGAGGGGTGGGGGGAGGTTGTTCTGATGTTTGGTTTCCCTTCCTAATACCCTTATGTTTTGTTTCTGTTTTGATTTGTAGTCAATTAAATTGATTTTGTTTCTTCCCCAAGTTGAGCCTGTCTTTTGCCCGTGACCATAAGTGGGGAGTGATCCCTCCCAGTCCTTGTCTCGACCCACGAGCCTGCCTTTGTATTTTCTCCTCATCCCAACGTGGCCAGGCGAGGGGGTGGGGGGTGAGTGAGCGGCTTCGTGGTGCTTTGTTACCGACTGGGCTGACCTGAAACCACGACACAATCTAAATGTAAAACTTCAACCTGGAGTGAAGTTAGGTGATTTTTGGGAGAATCTTTCTGCAAGCTACAAAACTATCAATGGATAATCTGCAAGCCTTTTTTAGACCCTGCTCAGATATTTTGTCTATCGATAGGTAATTGCAGAAACTTGAATAAATTAACATAGAAAGGTTTAAACATTAAAAATAAAATCTGGTTACCAACTAGTCTTAATTGGTGCAATTAGTGAGCCCAGTGGAGCTTTCTAAGTTTTCACATTATGAAAATTTTGCCATTCAGTGGTGGATCTGTGTTTTCCTGCGGTTTTATAATTTCCACCCCCTCCTCCTGCAGAAAATATAGATTGCTTCCCCTCCCCAGCCCCTTGCCTATTGCTTATTAAAAGCAACATGAAAAATGAATGGCATAAGGGTCAAATTATTCTAAGTAATCAAGAAAACTAATTATGAATCTTAATATTTACTTTTAAGAGCAATTAGCCATTGGAATAAAAATGCCTGGAGAAAAAATGGATTTTCCTTCGTTTGACATACTTAGATCTGGATATCTTTTTAAAAGAGAAGACACTACTCAAGGAACAGCTAGTTTTAATGTAGACATTTCTAGATTAGATTTTAACACCGAATCTTGTAAAGTATGTCAGTTCATGTGAGATATTTATAATAATGCCTCTTAGCTAGTAAACTTAAAAATATTAGAGGTAACATTTTGTTCTTTGGTGTGTGAAGGGAACCACCAGATTGCACTCTTGGAGCAGGATTAAATGCTGTTTCCTGTTCTATCTAAAACAGTTGTCAGAAAGGTGGAGTCATCTACTGTGCTCTATAAAAACATTTAAGAACTGATTATCTGAACTCAAGATTCAGCAATACTTAGGAAAAAGTATCGTGTGAAACGACTTTGGCTAATGCAGGAGCCTTTCCTGAGCTCAGGAACTTGAGGCATCATAACAAACTCTAAAATACTTTTTGCAGTCCAGAAAGGGTGAATTAACTGTGTTGCCTAGTTAAAGAATTTCACTATCCCTGGGCCTTATCTGGCAAATACATTTTTATTATTGTTATGCAACCCTGCTCATCAGTGAGTATTTGACAGCTCAGACAGGTTGATGGGAGTTTTAAAGATATTTGGTGTTTGTCCCTGTAGAACGAGATGCAAAATCTCCTTTGTGTGATGCAGACACTGCCGTACGACGCGTTGTCGCTACACTATTTCATGTGCTGTTGACCTCTCTGAGAGCGGGCAGAGGAGATGCAGCACTGAAATTCCCCACGTCCTTCAGTCTGAGTCAGTGCTCCGACAGCTACGTGAAGAGCGTGGACTTGGGGAGTCGATCTAGAGCTACAGGACATGATAAATGATTTAAAGCTTTCTTTGTGTAGACACACAGTTGCTCCATATGCTTCTATCCAGCAATGCAGTCAGGCTCAGGGTGGTTATTTTTATGCTTCTTTTCAACACTGAATACTGTCTACTACTGAAAGAGCTGTATAAAGGAAATTTTTGGTATATCACATGCTTAGATGATAACATCTATGGTTAGGGCTGACATGGTCCTCTGTTGACTGGTAGGCTAGAGTAATTTCTGAATGTATCAGGAAAGAGTAAAATAAATCCAAGCCATCTAAATGCATATGCAGTGAGAGCTACACAAAATATTCCTACTCCTATATGACAGGCTGAAGCAGCCTAAGGAAGGAGCTGAGTGCACTTTGGCAGAAGGGGACGTAGCAAGTGCATAGAGCCTTTTTCCCTTTTGGTACTATTCTGTGTAGCAGAGAATTGTCTCAAATGTAATGCAGGGCTCCACTGATGAAGCAGCTTGCAACTGCACCTAAGCATTTACTGCAAACCTAGCTCTTCCCCACCCCATGCATTTCAGCTGCAGACATAAAGTGCTTCCCAAAACTAATCTCCCCTTACATGGGTCTCTAATGCAAACCTGATTTCTGTAAAGCAAAAAAACTTATGTGCTTTGCTGTTGCTAATTATTCATTGCAGAAGACTTCCAAGGCTCTGAAATGAAAGTACTAGAATAAATAGCTTGAAAAACAGTTTTAAATGTAGGCTACACAAAATCTCTGTTTCATCACAGAAGAAATAAACCATGAGACTGCTCAGAAGTTAAAGGGCTCAGTTTCCTTTGAGATATGTCAGTGTACAGTAACTCTTACTAATGTGGATGGTAGTTACAACCCGGTGCTGCTCATGAAAATGAGGGTAGATCTCAGCAGAAAGATGACAAGACTGGTAACAGACCCTTCCCCTTTTCTCCTAACTATCTTTGGATTGCTGATACTGAGGGGTTTTACTATCCCTGATGCTACTGCAAACACATGTGCTTCTGATAACAAACATTGGACATGTATAGGTATGGTGATCACAGGAAGAAGCAAGAATGACTGTAGACTTGCGTCTTCCATGTCCAACCTCCTCCCACACACAGGGCTTCCTTGCAGCCTCCCAGCTCCCCGATGCTCACAGTCTGTCTGCAAATGTCCGTCTGTGTCTGTTTTAAGCTGCCTCCTGTTGCTGGAGATCTGATGGATGGCCTCTGGCTATGCTTGGGGTCATGCTTGAGGCAATGCTGTCATAAAGTCTCCAAGTTTGGTCTCTAGGAGAGCCCTGGGAAAGCCTGATATGATGATAAAGATGCAATTTTTAATCCTCCCTCCCCCCCCCTTGGAGAGTGCTGGGAGTCAGCTTGCACTGGGAAGCCCAGGAATGACTGACATTGCTAAGGAAGAGACTCTTGTTCAAAACATGAGGGCTTCTAGGCTCACCATGATGCTCCCAGGCTGCTCTTGGGTAAGTTCAGAGTCAGGCAGCTCACGACGGCTCGCACTGAGCTCGCTTTCATAGATCAGTACTTTATCTAGGGCTCTGCATCTGAAACTGCAGTCGTTCGCTTTGGTTTTCCCTGCCAAACTGCCTTGCAGTGGTCTCGTAGCAGAGGTGGAGTGGACACATCTGGATTTATCTGTTGTTGGCTTGTTAACAGGCACAGAGACTTTCAGAACCTCTGTCTATCCTGGTGGCTTCTTTTGATAGATACAAATGAAACTGCTTGGTAGCTGGCAATAGGAAAAAACGTACTGGGCAAAAACCAAGCTAGACTCAATTTCTTATTTTCCAACTCCTGGTAAAACTTTTAAAGCTTTTTGTACCATTACTTCAAGTTGTTCCGTCTGTATGGGAAGATATTTCCAACCCTTTAGCATGTAGGATTAACTGAGTTAGTAACACGATGATCTGATCCCTGGCCGACTTTCTTTTATGCTGTTTTCTACCCACATAGCAGATCAAGAGTAATATCATAGGAATTTTACATTTTACTGCTACTTTAACCCAATCAATGCAAAATTGCCAGTTACAGTACTATTTTAAACATATATTGCCTCTTGTCTAATTAAAAACACAAAAAGCTTTGCCAAGATGAGGCAGTATCTGTGCCCAATTTTAAACAGAGGTACAAGTACAGTGAGTGCATGAAGGTTGCTGCCAGTCCTAGTGGAAGATCCATATGCAGAGCCCAGAGCTCCCGACCCTTGTTTGTGCTCTAACCACAAATCACCCTGCAGCCATCTGCACCCATCAGCTCAATTTCGTAAATATAAAATGGAGTGTAAACGGGTTAAGTGAAATACAGGTCTGTCTCCTCACGTGCTTGAAATAACAATAGAAGCAGCTGACTGCATTTTCTGCAGATGCACTTGCTCTCATTTATGTACATTCTTGTATTGACTTGGTGATCTTTGGCAATTGATGTTCTGTTTCGCTAAAAAGATGAAATACAAAAATGCCCTGTCAAGTGTCATCTGATTTACAATGCGATAGTTTATGAATGAAGACAAGCCATGGGCTTTATGAAAAGCCAAGTATTGAGTAGAATGAATTCCAAGGATAAGCATTCATTTGTTTTGCGAGTTCTATATCTAAATCATAAATAAGGCATAGCAATTTAAATCTCCCTTCTGAATTAATCTTATATGACTCTGAAACAGTACTGGTTGTTATGATCTTTTTTTTTTTTTTTTTCCCTCCGTGCTTACACAGACACTGGCTGTATTGCCATTTGTGCTGTGCAATTATCTGGTGGCATTAATTGCTGCACTCTTAAAATAGGTTACCATGATTTCACACATACTGTGAATTGCTTAGGTGGTAAACCCACATGCAGCTACAAGAAATATCTGATGCTGTTTATGAGTGCTTAAATGCACACAACTATTGACAGTGTATTTTAATGCACATAATACTATTGGTGTTTATTCTATTCCACTGTAATTAAGTTCCACAATTAATTTTAATTATTACTGACCTTGCATTAGCTTTCTGCATACCACAGGCATTTACAATAAATACATATAGATGGGTAGTTCTCTGAAAATAATTTAAGACTTGAGATTTCAGCAAAGCAAGTGAGTTGAAAGAAATAATGGAAACACTTTTTTGTTCTTAATCTACAGTGATGTATGCAAGACTTGACAGTTTAACATACATGCAGCTTAAAAGAGGACACCTGGCACGTGGTCCAACCCTGCTCGTATTACAGTAAATGCTGTTCTTTCATGAGCCAGTACCTGAAAGATTTGTTGTAATGTAGACAAAGCAGTACATAGAAGTAGCAGCAGCTATTTAAGATTTCTAAGGTTTGCTGAGCAATAAAGTTCACTGGAAAAGTTGGGACTTTAAGTGCTAAAGGAAATACAGCTGGTACTTGGCCGTTGTTAATGAGGCAATTGTTTTAAGTGCAGGGGCCACTGAAGAAGCAGCAAATTGAAAAAGAAGATAGAAAACAAAAGGCAAGGTTAGATGTGCAGCTTCAGTATTTGTAAGTCGGAACACAAAGCAGCTCCTGCTTTGCCCAGGAATGGGAGGCGATACCAGGGCTATGTTTTTCCTGCAGTTGTTCCCGCTTTTTTCAGGCAGGCACAAAGGATGCTTCAGTGGGTTGGGCTGAAGGGGAGTTGTTATTGGTGGAAATCGTGCAGACTCAGAAACCATCATCACCTCTCAGGACCTGCAGCAGAAGCCAAGGACAGCTTTGGCTCCGAGAACCTCAACTGCCAGGGAAAACTGAAGGAAGGTACATCATCTCTCTCCCTCCTTCTAAGCACCAGCTGACTCAGCCCAGCTAGTACTGTATTGGAGGCACTGAGATATAATATCTCAGTTATTCCTGTTATTCTTGTGTAGACTGAGGAAGCCCATGTGTAATGGAATCATGCTGTTGATTTAAAAAAAGGAAAAGATGAAATGCTATTCTGAGATTCTTCTTGCATCTGCCTGAATATTCTTAAAAAAAAAAAAAATTGCAGTGTTTTTCTTCTTAATTTCTTCATGCTTCTTAATTTGCATGTCAAATAAAACCTCGGTGGCTAATTTTGATGACACTGCAAGTGTAGTGACTCTGTAGAAAATCACTGTAAATTGTCACACATTATCAGATAACCATTGACAAACTACCTAACCATGTGCTTCATAGTCTAATGTGTAACGATTTTCTCATGAAATTAAGAACACTCAAGATCCCTATGAAACTGTGTCTTTTGTTGGGAATGTGTTATGTGCAATGTTGGAAAATGAGGGTCAGGTCAGGGAATCTGATTGGGGTTCCTTCTCCCTCTGCACCTAAGGCCTATTTATCCTTGAGACATCAGCTATATGCCACAGACTATTTTAATAAAAAGTGCTCCATATCTTTATGGAAATGGAGCTACAACTGGGCTTTCACTATAACTGGGCTTTCAAGATTATCTTTCTGAACCAGTCTAAAAATTAAGCTGTCATTGCAGCCATGTCCTTCTAGATCTTGGTAGTATTTTTCCTTGGTTTTTTTAGTTGTTTTTTTTTCCCCTGTGAATAGAATTAGAGTATATGTGAATAGCCATTTGTTATATTACAGCATGAACTTGAGGCAGAGAGAGTGGAGCATGTGCATGTGTATTTTGCCTGGCAGGGGGTACATCCTTCTCTAAGCTATGGGAAATGTAGATATTGTGTTTTCATATTGGGCACAATGGTATGTATCACACTTTAGAGCTTAGATTCTAGTTGGCTCTCCTACTTGGTGAGGTGAGGTGATCCATACTAAAGAGATTTTTTAGAAATATCTTAGCAAATGTCAAAGAAACTACCTCTTCATTGTTGACGATTATTTTCCCCAGAGGAATGACATTCTGTTTTTATATGACAAAACAATTGGAAGGTGCAAAGTTGGCCTTGTCAACTATGATAGAAGATTTGATTGAATGCAGTGGCAAAGAATAATTAAATACATAGGCTTTCTTTTCCTAGGGTATTTTTGGTTTGTATCATAGAACATAATTTCACTTCTCTCTATGTTATGGTTAGCAGCCAGAAGGAAACATCTCAGATGTGCAGTGCTGTTACTAGCTGTTACTTATAAACATGGGTTTGCATTAGTTTGATGGGCTGACATAGTACTTGTTAGAAATGGTTTCTTTCTCCTCAAAAAGACATGTTGTTCAGAAAGGGTATTTTTTTTCATAAATGGGATTCAAGTGTATGTGTCGTATATCATTTAAGAAGAAATGAGGAGATGCAACGGAAAGGTCATGTACAAGTTTTACCTCATTTAAAAGGTAAGCTTGAAATGTTTCTTAAAGCCCCCTCTTTAGGGTTCGGTAACAAAAAAACTACCAGAGTGAGAGCTTTTCCTCTGGCCCGTTCCCAGTATTTCCTGAAGGGCCTCCTTGTCTTTGCTTCTCGCTCCTCTGATCGTGGGGTCACTTCCCCATTGCTCTGTGGCTGGAGGGCTCACAGGAGAGCCCGTTGCGTGGGGCAGGGGTGTTCCTCAGGCGTCTGGCTCTGGTACACAAAGGGCCTTGCTGTCTTTATTCCTCAGCTGCAGAGGGGCCGGGGAACAACTGGAAAATGCTGTAAAATGTTTGCCAACACACTGCTGTCATGTGCATAGAAATGCTGAGCTTTGTCTGGCACGTGCACCTCTTCTTCCTGTTGATATAAAATTATTTGGGTGCTAGTTACTTGCCAGTTGACTAGTTTGAGAGCATTGCTTAACAGCTCTTATCCACAGATGTAAGATTTTGCCGTTTGTTCAGATGCAAATACACTGAAAATGCTGCAAAGGACCAACATGAAATTCTGGGGATCTCTGTTTTGAGGGTTTGTCCCAGGTGCTAGCTTCAACCTGCACTGCAGGGTAAAGGAAGAAGCAGTACAGTGAGAAACGGTGCTCAGACACTCTTATATCAGGGGAGTGCTTGGAGTAGGTGGCAAGCACTGAGAGCACAGCCAGGGCAAGGAGCTCTCTAGCCCCATGGGCTGACTGGGACCCTCCTCTCCTCTCCACCCAACCATCCATCTGTGCACCCAGCCTGGCCTCTCCCTGCGGGAGAGGAGTTGCTTGGGTCAAAGAGATGGTGTTCGGTGTCACAGGAGGTGGATAAACTTGACTATCTGGTTCTGCCATGGTTCACACGGTCTGCTCACTAAAGAGATCAAAGCATATTTATTTCTGGCACAAGACTATTACAGATTCCTGCGGCTGTATGTCAGCAGAGCATGGATGAGCTCTCTGACCATCACATTCACCCTAGCCACACCAAAACTTCAAGACCCCTCATCATCCCTTTTGGGAAATCAGTCTTTTAGCTACCAGACCCACTTTCCATATTAATTAGTTTGTAATGATCAGACACATCAAATTCTCTTGAATATTTGTTATTTTTGATAGTTGTGTTACAAATTAAATCATCTCAGGTTTTCAGGCATCGAGATGGAATAGTTGTGAAACAAGATGATCAACTGACTCATCTAAGGTTATGCCATAAAGCATGGTTTGATTCAGCTTAGAGTTTAAGCTATGTCTAGCTGTAGCTATAACTGACCGCTGAATCACTACCCCTTTGTCACTGATCATTTCAGTGTTGCTTGGGCTCCATGATGAACATAACAAAACAAAAAGATGTTTATGTGAAAGTTAGAAACTTCCTATCCCTTTGTCCTAACCCATTGTAATTAATTAACTGTATAGCTACCATTCCAATGTTCAAATGGTTTTATTTGTTCATTTTTTCTTACTTTCCTCAGAATTTTTGTCAGCTTGTGAAGAGGCTGGTTAGTCTACAGCCTTTCCCCCATAGCTCTCTACCACATCACAAGCTCTGTCATGTGTTAGAGTGACTGGTGTTGAGTCATACCTCCTTCTACTCTACCTATAGTTTTTCTCCCATAATCATCTTCACTCATATTCTGTCCTGCATTTTTTTTATTCAAATAATAATTCACATACTAATGGGATTTTGTTTGAGTCTGTTTCCATAAGAGTAGCTTTTAGCTGAGGTTTCAGTCTGTACTTTCCATTATAAAGATCTGTTTAGATTTGTAAGATTTTTTTTTTTTTTTTAAGAGCTGACATTGGTAATCGGCAAGCAGTGTGCTTCATAAAATCTGTCATGAAAAACTGTGAGTAGAGTGTCTCTACTATTTGTAGTACTATACCAGAGGTAAAAGCAATGTTAGAGCTCTGATGCCAGAGCCACTGATTCTGGTCTCTCCTTTGCCTGATGACTATATCTGGCAATCCCCAGATTTTTACAGGGGCTGATTCGTCATCTTGGAGGGTCCACAGAAAAATGCTTGGCATAATAAAGGTGCTCCAGAGTGCTACAGTGCTTGCAGAGGAGGCAGAGTGCTCAGCAGGTCAGGGCCACCTTCTTGGGCCTTTCCCATGTGTCTCAAAAATCAATGTGTATTTAGCATTCAGGCCTAAATTGGGCACCCAGGCTGCTTCAGAAAAAAAGTGAAAAAGAGTTTGAGGAAGGGTTCCTCTGAAACCAGAAAAGCCCATATTGCTTGGAATAGCTAGGAAGTGAACTTCAGAAGACAACTGGAGTTTACACATGTGCCACCCACCCGTTCATTTGGGATCCAAAGTGTGACCCTTTTCTGGGAGTTTATTCCACAATGTGACATTAGTTGGATACATCTGTGAAGTTGGCCCTGCTTTAAGCAGGGCTTGGACCAGATGACCTCCTGAGATCTGACCTAAATTATTCCTGCCCATTGGGGACTGGGTGGAGGGACATAGCACAACATTGCCCAGTTTCCAATGACTTGTGATTAAAGCAGCCACATGTGAGAGGCCCAAGTTCACGTTCCTGTCCTGCCTGTTTCACAAAAATTTGAATACCTATGATTTGCTCCTCAGAGGGACTGTCCTGACAAACAGGCCAGCAGATACTCTGCAGGGCTGAGGTCTCCCTTGGTTTCTTCTTCTGGAGGTGTTTATCTGAACGTACCTTGAGAAAGAGACAACTGAATGCTGGCTCCATAGGTTACTGCACTTGCCTGCAGATGTAAAAGACCGGGCTAATAAATATGGAATTATTTGCGCAGTGTAGACCAGGAAGAACAGAAAATAGCTTCCAGGTTACTGTGCTTACCTGAATGTCAAACAGCTGGTTTGAGCGGGCATCTGAATGTGACTGTCTGACCCCCTGGCTCAAGCTCCTCACTGCACTAGCAGATGTTTTGGCGCTTGCCATGTCTTCAAACAGCTTTCTAGCTCTTTGGCCACGTTTCTACATATGCAGTTAACCACATACCAGCATCAAAACCATATTTACAAGCAGGCCACAGTAGCAGCCAGCCCAATACTGAGGGACAGCAGCAGTCCTGAATGAAACTGAAAGGTGCCCTTGTTTTTTTCCCTGCAAATCTGGCCCTTGGCATGACCACAGTGAGGCCCTGGAGGCCTTCTGCCTGTTTTTTGCTGAAGAAAATCGTACTCTACAATCATTGTCAGAAGGCTTTCTTCTATAAATACTGCAATAATGGGAACAAATAAGTTTTCCAACCAGCGCCGAACATCATCTCTCCTTTAAGTGCTGAGTAAATGCTAGAATCTGAGTTTCTAGAAATTTATCTTGCGGTAGGACAGAGTATATTCCCACAATATGGTAAGAAAGATCCAAATAATTTTTTGTAAAACTCTGAATATCTACATGTGTGCACACATAAAATTATATTGATGTAATGGGCTTTGTATTGCAAAGGAAAATGATTTTTTTTTTTTTTTTTCCCTGTGGCTTGTAGAAGTAAAACGTTTCAGTGTGCAGTTCAAATTATGCACTTTAATCATAAATCAATGGACTAGTTTGGACTAGTTTATACACAACATGGAGAAAGTATTTTTAGGCATTTTGTTAGAATAAAAGGAACTATTCTGCAAAAACAGCTTCAGCCCTCAGCCCAACTTCCATGCGTAGTTAAATTAATGTAAGTGGAATTGAAATAAGTGAGTCTGGATCAAGTCCAAGGAACAACCAGATTGCAGCAGACCCAACACTGAAGTCAAAGGTAATTTTCCAATTGATTTTGGTAGATACAGGATATTGGAGCCAAGAAGGGTGCTGCAAAACCCGACATTATTTCTATTATTAGTTCAGTGTTGAGGATAGCTGTGCTTCAGATTTCCCCAACTGTTTGTTGGCCCTTCGAGTCCCGATTCCTTTAAAGCACTTTACCCAATGTCTCACTGAGGGTTTCTGGAGCTGTGCGGGGGCATGAGGGAAGGTGCAGGTAGCAGGCTGGGAGGAAGCTTTCTGGCAGGGGAAATGATTGAACCCAGGCTTTAAGGGTTGAAACTCTAATACAGCATCCTCCTAGTAGGCCAGTCGTGAAACTCAAGGCTTTATAGCCAAACCTGTTATTCTAAGAATACGCTGTTAAATATCTGATCAGTCTTCTGAAAAACAACCTAGAGATTCCTGCACTAGGGGACATCGGTGGCGTTATTTTCCTCGCTGTGAAGAGAACTGGCATGGACCTTTGAGATAATTGGGTTGCTGGTTTTTTTCACACTAATTAAACGGAAAACATTTTGAAGTGAAGTCAGTCATTCTCCACTGGCAAACTGCCATACTGAATGGTGCAGGGGCAGATAGATGCATTCACAGCTCTCTTCACTGGCTGTAGCGTACAGCATGGGAGAGAAAAAAGATCCGTAAAAAATGGACTGTTCAGTGAAGATGTAAGTAATGGCAACATTAGACCAACAAAATCAACAGTATGATTTTTATATACAGCTGTAATTATTTTCCACTAAAGAGGGTGTGGGAGAAGTGTAAAGCACAGCAATTCCCATTGCCAGCAGCCTGCGTAGCAGAACGCCTGCCTCCTCCTCCCCGCCTCTCGCATACACACATCAAACAATTGCATTAGCACTTCTGCTGCCTTTCTTCTCCCACCCTCTTTTTTTCACACTATTTAAAAGCTAAAGCAGTGATGTTGATAGTTGAGCCTAACAGTGAGTTTTGTTTGAACGCAGCATATACTATCAATGATAATTCAGAATTTTCTGCGTGCATTTTGAAGGCAAGTTTAAGTAATTTTTAAAGACACTTTTTTCCATTTGCAAATAGGAAATCATTTGTTCTTTTTAGTGCTTCTGAGAGCATGTCTTAGTGGAAAAGCTAGTTGGGGAACAGGAACAGGATAAAATTCTGCCTCTGCTCACAGGGATGTGCTCCCTGTGTGTATTTGTAGATTTAGAATACATATACTTTTAAAAAATATATTTATATCTTACTACCTCTTTTATTAAAAAGCCATTATTGTAGAAGAACAAATTTTCATATTTCATCTTCATTGCCACCTCTACTAGTGTGGGAGCAATTGTTAAGGAATGGCAGTTCGGTAACTCTAGGTGCTTTCTGAAGACAACTGCTTTTTTTCTTGACATGTTTTTAACAGTATTTAGATCAGGCCCCAAATATGCGTAATTACCTTTCTCTTTTTAAGGCTATTAGAGTGTAATTGTCCTCCCACCTGGATTTTATGTTCTGGCTATTAATGCTATAGATGCTTTAAAATACACAGCTCTAAGCCCTGCTCTCTTGCTAATAGCTAAGGCCTAAATCCCATTTTTGGCAAAGAGGCAGGGAGAAACTCTTGGGGCTCTAAATATAAGCCCCATCCTTACATAGGGGATGTGTTTAGTACTGTGGTTATAGATAATTCGCCCACTGATAGGACTCCAGTGCTGCTTCCATTAAAATTACTGGGACCTTTGCCATCAAGTTCAGCAGATACAAGTTTGTGTTCTTCACTTAAGTATTAGCGCTTAAGTGTATTTGCTCATGAGCTCCAATAGCAAGCTTTCTCTTTGACTGGGTCAGTATGTTTTCTACAAAGGCTAAAATTTTGTGGTCTTATATAATGCAGGTGACAGTTATAATTTCTAAATAAAAACTGTGGGCGTTAGTTGCTATTCTCAGAGGTCCTACTTTTTACAAAAGTAATGTTTCATATAGACTCAAAACAAAGTGTGGTCTTAAAGAGCACATCCATTTAGGATGGAATATTTGAGGAAGTTTATGGGAGTTAGTATCCAATTTCTAGTATTTTAACAGTATTTAGGTCCCCAGTTCCTATATACTCTCCAGAATCTGTCAGACTTATTTACTCCCCAAAATTTTCAGCAAAGACCAGAATCCTGCTGGCCTAAAACACAGACTAAGTGACAACTTCTGTCTGAAGGAATCCTATATATAATGACTTCAAACAGGATCCAATTAAAGAAAAAAACCCACAAGTTTGTGTAAAAAGGCCTTATACCTACAATATAGAAAAAATATTTTGTCTTGTCCTAGTTTTTTTTTAGATCATCATTTAATGTATAGAATTATTGAATGCATTTTTTTTCTCAAAGATAAATTCAGTATCTCGGAATTAACTAAAGGACATATGATTCCTCAGGTTTCATGGCAGGCATACAAATGTTTATTGAAGAGAGAAGCATTTAGGGACATAAATCCATGCTGCTTGTTGAGGCATAACTTACTGTTACCCTTGGGAAGGAAAGACACACTGCATTTGTATGTGTGTGTTAATGAACACGTATTTCATATACTGGCACATTTTGCTTCCTACAACACTCAGGTTTTCATTTTCCATTTTTATTTAACATCCATTCCAATGGCACTTAATTGTCTACAGTCTAGGCACAGATGAGTTAAAGTAATCTGAAAAACTCCAATGTTCAGAGCTGGTAACAAATACCTGTGTTTATTTCATAACTACTCTGTACACATATCTCAGAAGGAGCCATTTATTACCTGTGTATGATTCAAAGATTGTCATGATAAATATAAAATTATACTCAGGGGAAGAGTTAATAGGGATATAAAAGTCAGGAAATGTGACATGTGAATTATTATCACTATATATTAGTCAAGTTAGTTTTGTGTTTTGAACAGTTTTTCACATTGATTTAGTTGTGAAGTGCATGTATTTGGCAATATTTGGGCACTGCTGAACTCCACAAATTTCTGGTACTGTTCTACCTGCACCCTCTACACTGCTGCATTTGCTAATGCTTTTGAAATCCATGCTACTGAGAATTTGGCTGTTTAATGTCAGTTATCACATTTATGTGACTATAAATAATTAAATTACCCAGGATGAAGTTAACAGACTTTTCTGGTTTCATCCTTCAGGTCATTTAAACCGATCACCAACTGGGAAAGAAACTACCCCAGGAGAAGAGCAGTAGGGAGCTGGTGCCTTTCACTGAACGCCGGACTTGTACCATTACCATAGATCCTCTTTTCCAGATGCATGTTCCCTAGGAAGGGACATGTGCTTCAGGGACCTGAGCCAGAATATGAGGCTGTTCAAATATTCAGAGCATGAGGTAACACTGAGCATTTCTATATGTGGGGAAGTGTGCTAATTTTTTTTTCTCATACTGACTATGACAGAGCTATACATCATGGGTGTTTGTGATGGTCGTAACAATGATACTGTGTAATAATAGAGTATGTAATGGAGTAATAAATATCCTTTAGGATGTGAGCCAAAGCCCAATAAATTCATTAAGCAGACTAGATTTCCAGCCACTAGCAGCAGGCCTTGCACTTAAATCAGAATCACAACATGAGTTTCGGCGACTATCCATCTCTAATAGAGACTAGAATATTTTTGGAAACCAACTTCAAAATGAGATGTTTGAATAAAGAAAATGCCCTCTCTTCCATAAATATGAAGTATGAAGCTAGGCATAATAGACATGAATGTGAAAATGGATGCCTGTTAGCATGTCTTTGGATCTCAGTTTGATTGCACATTGTGAGAGCTTGTGGCTTGACGCCTTCTCTCCTGGAGCCTCGTGATCACACAAGCCAGTGCAATGGCTGATGAAGCGAAGCTGCCCCTGCTGCAATAGCAATCTGAAGTGAAATGCAAGGCACCAACCTTTTACAGACTTTGGTGCAAAATTTGGAGATTTCCATGCAAGTACTACTCTGTAAAGCCGCTATCTCATATTTACACGTATCTGCCTGAGACTGCATTGCACGTGGTAGCAAATACAAAGTAAGGGTGATGCGGTGGAAAAGGGGACAGGGTCAGACTGAGAAAGTTTTCTCTAACCCCAGATTGGCAAGGGGCTTCCAACACAAAACTGTCAGCTCATTTAGTTCCCTACATGCACTCCCCAGCTGTAGCCTTAGATAGGGCACAGGAATGTGCTCACTGAGTATTCAGACACGCTATATTGTAGTAGCCCATAAACAATCTGCTTCCCGGATTAGAAAATCCAAGTTTTTATTTAAGTCTAAATGCTCTAATTTTTACTTGAGTACATCTTTAGTATTGTATAGGCATTCAAGGTCTGCCACGAGGTTTTTTTTGTGTGACTGCTAAAGACCTAAAAACTGATGTGCTTTTTCCTGTGCTTGAGGAAATATGGAGCTGATGTTTTATATGAAGACCAAATCCTTTGCCTTCCTGAAAAAGCACTGGTGATCATCCACATACAGCTTTCCAAATTCTTGCCAGTGTGACCACTACATAGCGGATATACAGAGATAAGGCATTGAGGGGACTCAGAAGTTATTGCGTATTTATTTCCAGTATGTTTTTCCAGGTAGATTCCTCCTACTGAAGTTCAAACTGAAAGGCGGTGTAGAAGAACATCAGTAACTGAATGAGCTTCTATGTTTTTCTGGGTGTTGCCAAGGTGCTGTTTATTGATCATACAAGCCAGTTGATTAACAGAAAATACCTGACATATTCTTCTTGTTTCGATATTAATCCTTCTTCTTTGACCAATATTTACAGTTTAACTAGATATTCTTACTAGCAGATTTTTTTTTTTAATTTACCAAGCTAAAGAAGTAGACAAACAAATGTTTTCCTCTGTAAAATTGGTATCGATTCACAGGTGCATGAAGAATGGGCATTTCAGGGGAGAAATTAGATCTACAGCAGTGAAAGGGAGAATTTTGGAAGGGACTGCTGAAAAGCTGGCATTGCTCTACCTGGGTGAACAGTACCGAGCAAAACCTGTGGTATGGAGTGCCTGTAACAGTTGTAACAACGGATTGCAAGGCCCTTACTCTATCTGTGCTGGAAGCCTTTTCGTTAACTGGTCTTTTAGGTGTTACACTGCATAATATATGGGTGCACCTTATACGTTTCCATGTATTAATGTATACACCTGGACATCCTACGTTCCGCTGCATAATCTCAGACAATGCCAATCTTTTTTTTTTTTTTTTTTTTTTTTGTCTTGTGTGTGGTCTTTTGTCTGCAAAGCAGAAAAGTTGCTGCTCACTAAACATACGAGAAAAACTTTCATAATTCGATGCTAACTGAAGAACTTTAGGTGCTATTTAGGCCTAAGGCAAACCTAACTAATGAGACTTAAATGCAGAATTTGCTCAGGCCCCCAGGTTCAGTGGTACTGTGGAAAGCTCCTGCTGTGATGATGCATTAGAGTCACAGATATGATAAAATGAGGCATACATTATTCTTTTTTAATCCTCTCTTTTCTGGTGCAGAATACCACCCTCAGACTATGATTTCAATGCTAACACTCAATCTGTTTCAAATAGAAATACAGTTTTCCCTTTCAGCCAGTTTCCTTCCTATTCCCATTTTGTACAATGGATAAATAACAAGGCTGAAAAGAATGCTTGTCAACTTCAATTTTGCCAAACATGTAAATGTTCTAAAAATAACCTTTAAAAAATCCCCAGACAAACCAAAACATTTCTACAATTTAAGTACAAAGATTACAAAGCAGAACAGACAAACTACAAACAAATAAACCCTGGTAGCCTGGAGAACCAAAATATTTGCCATGGGGATCCTCCAAGTGAAAGAGCTCAGAATGAAAAGTAAAACTGACTTTATGCAGACTTCTGTTGTCCAACTCAAAAGGCATGCAAACACACAAGGCAGCCATTGGATGCTTTTATTAGCTGCTGTTTGTGAAAATACAACACCCAAGTCCTTTGGAGTCCTTCAGATTTACGCATCCATGTGGAGCTTCAGGGTTTACAATGGAGAACCAGGAGTTTGCTCACTACTATAGGATCGGAGCCTCAGCCAGATTTTACTGGGAAAATATCCCTCTGATATTAGGAGTGTTATTTTTTTCACCAAGATAGTTTTGCCAGTGAAACGTTAAAATAAAATACATTTACGCTTATACAAAACTGTATTCTCCAGTTACGGCATATTTCTATATGGAAATGTAAACAAACTATACCACTAAGCTAATTTATGCAAATATTAGAGATGATAAGATTTTTATTGTTTTGATTATACCGGTAACAGTAAAGCATGAAACTTGCATATCGACAGTGCTTAAAATTGGACTAGCTAAAAGAATATATTCACAAAGCTGGTTTATTAAAGAGAAATCTTCTTGCTGCCCTTCTGTAGTAGTTATACACTCACTGGCATCACAATTTCTAGCAATGAATGATAACAATACCTGCCTTAACTGTTTGAAAAGAAATAGCAAAGCCAAAACTGAAGAACTGAGCTGTTTTAACAGGCTAAACAAGGAGAAAAGCAAGGGCATGGGGATTGATCCTTTTTTAGTGCCAAACTGGAGATTTTTCATCAAAGGTAGATTCATGTCAGTTTTCTCACTACAGAGATAGTCAAATAGCCTTTCTTCATTCAATTTAATAAACTAAATTTTGAGAGTATAAGGAGCATTTATCTTTTTGAATGAATAGAAATTCTGTATTTCTAATCGTAATTGTTTTTTCTGGCCTCTGTAGTGAAGGTGGTTATATTCCTAAAAAGTGGTGTCATTTGTGCCATTGGCACTGAGGGAGCCCAGTGGCAGTCTATAAATCAATTTACAGGCTGTTTAAAAGCAGAGGACAAAAACCATGAACATGAATTTAAAAACTGCTTCAGACTACTATTCATTATGATTAACTAAAGTAGACTCCAACCTCCTTTGATATTTCACTGTTAGCATGATAAAATTAATCGCTTTTAACAAACTGACTGGTTTCGGTGACAGTATTCAGCACATTGCATGTACATGGCCCTATACAGCAAGTGGAAGGTCGCTTGATTAATCCTTGCTCCAAAGGTGTGAGTGGATATGATCATATGCAATACAAAACCAATACATACTGCTTAGCGTGACAGTGCTCCACTGAACAGATGTTTCCTGAAAGCAGAGTGGAAACAACTTGGTACAGGAGGCCTCCTTTGCCCTCTCCTCAGATGGGAAAGTAAACCAGGACCTGACCAGAATGCTTCATGGTCGCTGTGATGTAGCAACACCCCCAATGCCAACCTGGCTCAAATAGTGTTGTTAGAGAAAAGCCTTTAGTGAAGTCCATACAGCCATACATCCATCCCTGGACTTCCCAAGATGCTGTGGAGTACCCCAGTGCCAAGGTTAGGTTACTCTCCCAGCCTGTGGTTGTGAGTCACTGCTTGGCATATTTAGCTGCCCTCCCCGAACCGGTTCCTTTGAGGCTCATAAAATGCTCCTGCAAAACAGAGATGAATCTGTTTCACCCCAAAAGGACTGTTGCTTGCTATGGCCAGCCCCAAGCTCCATGCAGTTAGGGTCACTCATGCAGACAACCGCTGAGTGTCTGGTCTGTTGAATAAGGCAGACTAGCACTTACTTCTCTGTACCGAAGACTTGTCTTGGGAATAGAGAGATGCCTGTTTGGCGAAAGGCTGAGGCCCTGAAGTACATTACACAGGGATGCATGCTAGACCCTGATGGACATGTCTGTTGAAACCAATTTGATCTCGCATGTCTCAGCTCCCCCTGTGCCTGCCCTGTGATGGACCCACACTGATATGGGGGGGGGGGGGGNATATGCCTCTTACTTATTAGGAAGGAGGCAGCATCACGCACAGGGGATCATGTGAAATCATTGGTCAGGCAACAAGGAATGAACACAAACTGAGAAGGAATAGAAAGAGCAGATAGGCGATGCAAGGGAATCAGACATGTCAGCTGTGTGACTTTGAGGACGTTTATTTTTCAGTCAACATGAATGTCTTGCTCCTGGTGAATCTGCTCATCTCTGAATCTGGAATTTCCTCTTAAGCTTCATTGTGCTAGCAAAACCTAATGAAGATTTTGGTGAAATAGCCTGTCACACAGAGAGGCTTTCTGCTGAAGTCACCTTGGCCATACCAGTAGGAAACTGGTGGGAGAAGAGAATCAGGTTACATCTGCTTGGGCAGGTCCAGGGTGTGGTGGCCACAAGTGTTCCTCCTCCCGTACCTCCCATAGCTATGTGTTGGGGTCTCAGTTAGCAAACCTACTCCAAAACAGGTATTGCTCGATGCTTAATCTTATTACAGTGTTTGGGGCTTTTTCCCCCCTCTCCAATTCACTAGAATGCAATTTAGTGTTGGAAAAGCTGCCCTTATTCCCTACAACCTCTAGCTGCTGGCTGTTGTTCATCTGCCTGTGTCACTGGGCTGATCAAAGCCTTGCCGGCTTCACTGGAAGCATCACTTGTGAGTGTGTCTGGAAGTGCCGCTTAATCACAGGAGCTCACCTTTCGGTGCAACTGCAGGCAGGAGAGCCTATAGAAACATGCCGGACAGTCGGGAGTTAACCATTAAGGAGGCTCTGAGAATCTTCTGCTGAATACAAGGAAGAAGGAGGGTGAAAGATGGCATTTGAAAATCCTGCAAGACTCTTAGCAGAACCCCGATTCAGCAAAACACAGATTCCTCTGCCTCTAACTTCAAGGCTGTCTCAGCTTAATAAAGTGGCTAAGCAGACCCATAATTTTACTTATGGCAAACACCCTAGTCTTCATTGAGACGACTCATGTGCACAGTTGAGTACATGCTTAAATGCTTTGCTGGGTTCTGAACTAGCTCTCAGTAAAACAATCTGGCTACTGCATATTCTAGTTTGAAATTCCCAAATTGTGAATGTAGGTACTTTCACTAACAAACACACCTACTCTTGAGGCAGTGTCACATGAGATTTTTTTGCCTTTTAAATGTCGATGACAGGATACTAAAAAATCTGTTTCTCTCTATGTAGCATCGTTGTGGTACTACTGTGTGCTGCGTACGCCAGACTTTCCTCTGTGACCCTAAAACATTTTATCTGTTGTAGGTTTTTTTATCTGGCCCAAGAGGAACCAGAAACACGTTTAGGCTTGGTTATTACATTTCACTGAACAGTTTCGTGAACATGTTGAACAGATTGACAGTTACATTTAAATATAATTAGGTATGGTGAACTCATTTGTTTGAAAGTTTAGCTTTTGTAAAGATGTATTCATAAGCATTCAGTTTCCTGACACTTTCATACCAAATGTGACACAGACACAACTGCTTCTGCGTTCTCGTTATTCAGAATTTCAGCAGAACCTCATCGTTGCTGTTGAGTTGTAGGTGTATTCAGTGGAAATGTGTTTTACTCAAAATTCTTCAAAACTCTCATTGACTTCATTCTGATCTGCATTTCTCTGTATAAGCCTAATAGTTAAAATTTCTTTGGGTTCTTTGGTTTCAGGGTGAGGAATGATGTTACGGAATGAAGAACATACTTTGTTCCTGTGGAGATTTAAGACTGCAAAGTCAATGTGTTTCTTCAGGTCACCAAATCATGCATGTTATTCTTTGTAATATGAGGGGACAGGGCACATATCTGCAGTGTGTCACTCGTGAATTGTCACTCATTTTACTCAAATGATGTCCTTACTGAGGCAAGATAGATCACTTTGGTACGTAATGCAGGAAGGATCCTGTATAAACTGGCATGCAAAACCAGTAGAAAACTCAACCATATTCTTTAAGTATTAGTCACAGAGAACACGGTTATTCCTCTGTTTTACCTTTTCTTTCTGAATTGAATAAGGAGCTTAATTCATTGCATTTAAATGCCACGTAATTGACCCCTGCCCTGACCCAATATTCCAGGGGAATCTTTCCTGCTCTTACAGCGGTGCAGACGAGACCTGCCTTTGGTGTGGAGACTACTTCTTGAGCGCCGTTTCCTTGTTCCCTTCCTAGGATGGGCAATGCGCCGGGATGGCGATGGAGCGACTGCGAAATAATTACAAAACACGTATCTGAAAAGAGGATGAGGAAGTGAAATCAGACGGCTCCACCGCCCTGCGGGAAAGAGAAAAATACAAATCCCTCAGCAGATGGTGAGCGTAAACACACCGGAGCGGAGCTGAATTCCTCCCGGGGAGACTCGGACTTTCCCCCCCGCTCCGCGCGTTTCCCTTTCGCCCGAGGAGGCCGGGGAAGCTGCTCCGCCCGACCCGGCCCCGCGCTGGCGCCGAGCCCGCCGGGCTGCGACCCCCCCGGCCCCGTCCGTCGCCTCACCGGTCCCGCAGCGGCGGGGGGCAGCGCCGGCAGGTGGCAACGCGGAGG
>VYZV01011527.1:7142-67340 GCA_013401275.1 Pandion haliaetus
GGGCGCAGCCGGGGAGCGGGAACCCGCAGTCCCGCCGCTTGACCCCCACCGCTGCGGCGGCGCCGTCCTCTTGCCCAAAACCCGGACGGAGTCGCCGGCCCTCCTTGAGTGGGAGTGGCGATTGCATTGTAATGCACGTGGTTATCGTTACTGTGGCGGCATTTATTAAGTTTCCCGTTTCCTTGGAGCATCTGTAGCCGGTTTAAATAAAAAGATGGCAATGAAAGGAGGCCTTGGTCTCTACTCTTCTACATCGTTTTTCCAACTCAGTCCCGCTTCTGGTCTTTTGAGAGACCCTTTTTTAAATTATCTTCGTGAAATTTTCTTTTCATAGAGTCTCAAAAAGCAGAGAAGTCCGGTTCACTGAAATGAAAAATATGCTAAAGCCACTTAGGCTACCTGAAACAACCCTATTTACCATTAATTCGTGGTGTAAATAGGACAACTCTGTTCTACGGAATCACCGCTGTTTTAACACATAATCCCAAATTATTTACCACAACAAATCTTTGGAGAAATTAATCCTAATTCTTCTTTTGAATACTTCTGTGACTTAGCTAACATTTAAAATGCAATTTATACAGCTGCTCCATGAGGTTCATGCTTCACTCACAGGGGAGCTAACTACTGTACTTGAGTGAAGTACTGTGAAAGCTGCGGTTAAAAATGCTACAGTGTAATCTTGGTTTTTTTTTCCTTTTCCCAAGAATTTAAATTGTTTGGTGTAGACAGATAACTGATTCGAAGTTGTGTCTTTCGTTCAGTGGAGTTTTGCTATATGTTGTTGATGGATTGTATGGTGTGCGTGGGAAGGGAACATCAGTCACTGAACTGAATTCCTGTCTAGATTACAAATGTCAGGTTAGTCATAAATCTTGATCTATCACCACTTGGCTATTTTTAGTAATTAGACCATGATTACAAAACAGAAATATTTTGATAATTGATCAAGTTACATAAAACCACTAATCCTTTCGCATAATGGCTTCTCGAATTGTCTAAATGCTCAGGACAAGGCCAGCAGCTATCAGGAGACAAAGACACTTTGCCACTTACCCTAGTGTACATTGTGACCTTAGTATTTCTTTTATTTTAAGGTTCTGTTTTCCATTCTTTGGAACACAGTCTTCCGAAGAAAATAATACATGGCCAGTAATAAATAGGTTTCTCAAAGTTTCTTTGAAGTTGTATTCACAAATAATCAGTTTTTACTCCTTTGCTACAAGTTTGGTGTGTCCCAGCATAAAGCTTAATCTTGAAAAGTATCACTAGTCTTAAAAACCTGGATGGTAGGAAGGATTTGGGCTTCTGCAGGGCTGCCTGGTTGAGAACGGTATTAGCTGGCATAGTGGAGAGATATGAATGATTTGCCTTTGATAGAGGAAAAAGCATTGCTATTTTTTAACTGCATAAAAGACACTAAAGTATTTTTCAGGGTTCGGGAGAGGTCTGGATAAGTCATATGTGAGCTGATGTTGATACTAGGATATTAATAAATAATAACAAGTTTGACATAGTCTTAATAATACTTTATCAAAAATTTTCAAGTTGTTGTGACCCTTGTGGTGTTACAAATATACTAGTATCATGCATGTTAAGTTGATGTTTAATCAGCAGAACAAAGTTCCCCAAACTTAATGTGAAATCTGTGTGGGTAAGTATGCACATTTGATTGTTTGGACTCTATAAGAAATAAATCTTTAGAGTTTTCTTGAAAATTATTCCCTTGATGTTCTGCCAGGCGAAACAGGTTGTAAGAAAATCTTGGCAAATTGCTACAAAGGTTTTGCTTTATAAGAATATTGTTTTGATTTTAATAGAAGAACATTAACTCCACGTCTTGGTGTTGTGGTTTGAGGTTTTTTTATTTTACCATGCCTGTTGCTTTCTGTTACAATTTGAATATGATGGTGAGAGATGAACCTAGCAAAAATAACAACTGTTAATTAAGCTTTATCTAGTCTAAGTGTAATCTGGCAATTACGAGGGTTTCAATTCATTTTCAGGACACTTGTGCAAGGCAATCTGAAGGGCTTGGGATACTCTTACGTGAGCACCTCAACGTGCCCAGTAGGTCCAATGCATCCCAACTCTTTAAACAGACATTGTATTTCTGCACAGACCTGTCCACGCAGTGAATGGAGACCCTGTAGATAGCCCTGGGTTTTTTCAGCCTCTGTTCCTGCATGACAATACTTTTTTTCTGAACTCATAGCACACAACACTTCTTTCATGTCCATCTAAGCCACAACTTCCAGCTACAACTTCCAACATGTTCTCTGTAATCCCCTGCCCAGCCCTCTCCACATCTTCTTTGCCCAGTCTATGTCCCTATGCGTACCTGTGGACCTTCTCAAAACATTAAATCTTTTCCCTGCCAGGGTACCTGAATCAGCTGCTTCTCTTCCTTCTCCCAGCCTCTCAATCCCAACTTCAAATTGGCCCTGGCTTCCCCAAAGCTCTGGTGCTTTTCCGCCCTGTTTTCTGTTGCAGGCTGCTTACCCTTCAAGATAGAGCAGAGATTCTGAAGTGCCATCTGGCTCAGTGTTCACAGACACCTACTCCTTTGACTCCACTGCCAGGAGCTTAGGGTAATGGACACAAACTTTCTGGTGAGAAAGGATGGGCAACGTGTGAGCAAACCAACTGCTGTTGAAATGCGCCCTGCGCAGATGGTGAGCAAGGGAAAGATTGCTTCCCGCCTTCTTCTGCTGAAAAGGAACCGCCTCAATAATAGCATTTGAAAGCAAGAGGTATTTCCTTCCCCAGGTTTGCTGCTGGCATTGTCTGTGCTTGGCTGGGTTTCCATCCTACCCATCTGCTTCTGCTTGGTAGTGACAACGCTTCTTTTCCACGTGACAAGGTGAGATCAGGAAAGTAAAGGGAGACATTAATTTTTCTTCTTTCTCTCATCTGGTATAATTAATCTTGAGAGAAAGATAAAGCAGAGGTTATATGTTCTTGAGCCTGGGCAAATTATATAAATCCATGCACCAGTTCCCAACTTGCTAGCATGCAGTGTTATTGCTGAGCTACTGTTACATTGGTTATATTGTTAGGGTCCATGACGAAATCTAATCATTCCACTCACCTATTTTATGCGTGACGTATATGTGATGCTTCCTGTGTTTGTACAGATTCCAGATGTTACAGGATAGACACAGATAAAATTAAACAGCTGATAGTCAACAAGCCATCATTCTGTCATACTTTTAGTTAATTAATATGTATATGTTGATAGATTCAACTACTCCCCCAAAGCCTTTGCATTAATTTCATTGGGGACTGAAAATGGAGAATCTCCAAAATGTCAGTTTAGCTGTTTATATTGCCAAGTTAGGCAAAAGAAGGTATGTGTAGCTGCTGAGGTTTTTGAATGAGCTCTGGTTTGTCTAACGTCTGTCTGCTCTGCGCGTGCTGTCTTCTGCAACCAGGGACCTCGTGGGTGACCACAGGAGAGGGAGGGGCTGTGTGAGAGAGCTGTTGTGGTGCACAGCCAGACACCACACGTATCACAGGTATTGGTCACTACTGATGGGAAATGTCAGATTTCCCAGTTATTTCACCATGAAGAACTTTCTATTTCTGCAGCTTCCTGAAGCTCTATTCATTTCAGTCTAAACATATTTTTCCAGATTTCTAGTGATTTTGTGCTAGTTTTGTTTTCCAATTATATGAGAAAGAAACCAGTTCTTCCAGCCAACAAAGTAATGAGAAAGAAAAGTGATTTTCAGTCCATCCCACTTTTACTAACCAAAATGAAACAAAATTATTTAATTCCAGGTCAATCTAAAACATAATATTTAAATTTGCAGTTCTTGTAAAAAATAAGGAGAAACTATTCTGGCAGACTTCTTTCATTTCAGAGACCAGTAGTTCGGATGCTTCCCAGGATGGTCAAGAGCCAGTTTCACTTTGTACTTCTGACCAGAGGACCAGAGCCAGTTGCTCCTATGGGAGCTCTCTAACCACCAGGCTTTGGTGGCTTTGCAGTGGATGCTCTTGCTGCTGCTGCCACCGCCGCTGTCCTCCAGTGGACACATTTTTCTCTCCACTGTTTTCTGTCCTGAGACTGAAGCTGTCATCCTTCTGTCTGTCAGGTTCTCCTCTCGATGATTAATGTTTCCTAGGATTTTTTTGGAGCTTGTGGAATTGACTGTTCTCCCTTTGTTTGTTCTTTAAATTGTGGTCTCCTGGGATCTGATTTATATTTATTCCCCCAGCCAAAAAAAACCCAAACATATACCTTAGTTCCCAAACAGAGTACAGCATGGAAGGTTTCTGTATTGGTAACAAAATGTTTCTAAGCCAGTAGGCAGCAAAGGTTCCTCAGGGGCCAGAGAGATTTTCTGAACTCAGGATAATTTCTGAACAACATCAATTTAACCTTTGCAGAAGAATCTACTTTAACCTAGAGAAAAATACTTAGGATAATTTAGGCTGACAGGTATGGAAAATCTAATAATAGGGATTTAAAACAGAACACTGCCACAAATTTGGGTGAATAAAAATAGGACAATCTTTTCGTAGCACTTTCAATAGTACAGAGACCATTAGCAGAACAAGAGCACTGTTATTCCCTATTAATAGATACTGTGGTGGAAAAAGCTTTCCCCTGAGGAGCTTCATTATTTTATGTTGCAGGGTAGTGGCTGTCATGTGAAAAATTGTTGCTGTCATCCTAGCTCTGTGTATATTGTCCTTATACAAATTGTACTTTAAAGCTATAAAAGAATTTTAATCCCTGGTTTACTAAGAGGTTTCTTTGGTCTTTTATTTCTTTGCCAAAATATAGTTTGATATTTTAAAACAAAATATGAATGACTCTTTAAAAGCATATAGGTAAATCTAGTTCAACAACTGCTCTTCACGCTGCTTGAGTCAATTTGTTGGCAGAGTTGGAAGGACCATACCCTCTGACCCGTGTTGTGTGTACTTTGCAGTTTTTGTTTTCTTGAAGAAAGTAATTGAACAAATGTCTTTCCAAAAAATTCTTTGCTCAAATTATCTATAAAAATAGCCATTTTTTTGTGATTAATGTGAAGCACCTTGCCTTGAATGGCTTGAAACGAGCATCAGTTCCCTGAGAAGCAAAACTTTCCATGTAGGTAAAATAGCAAGATGTGCAAAGCAAATACTGGCTTTTAAAAATCTTTTCCAGTTGTCTTATTTGCAGAGACTTTAGATTATTCCTGATAAAGTCATCAATATAAATATGGCTTCTGTTAACTCCTGCAAGTCTGATACTACTCTCCCTTTTTAGTGGAGACCCTGTTTTAGAAGAGAAAACATGCATGGTTAATTCCTACAGTTGTGGGGTTTATATATATGTATACCCTACATCACATCTTTAAAACCTCAAAATGCAGTTTTCTCCTCATAATCATGGAGGAAACTTGTTGTCATGGTTTAAGCTCAGCCAGCAACAAAGCACCACACAGCCGCTCGCTCACTCCTACCCCCTAGGTCCCGGTGGGATGGGGAGGAGAAAATATAACAAAAAGCTCGTGGGTCGACACAAGGACAGGGAGGGATCACTCACCAATTATGGTCATAGGCAAAAACCAGACTCAACTTGGGGAAAAAACCAAAATCGATTTAATTTGTTACAATCGAATCAAAACAGAATAATGAGAAATAAAACCAAATCTTAAAAAAACACCTTCCCCCCACCCCTCCCTTCTTCCTGGGCACAGCTTCACTCCCTATTTCTCTACCTCCTCCCCCCATGCAATGCAGGAGGATGGAGGATGGTGGTTGGGGTCAGTTCGTCACACGTTGTCTCTGCCGCTCCTTCCTCCTCAGGGGGAGGATTCCTCACTTGTCCCCTGCTCCAGCATGGGGTCCCTCCCATGGGAGACAGTCCTTCACAAACTTCTCCAACACGAGTCCTTCCCATGGGCTGCAGTCCTTCACGAACTGCTCCAGTGTTGGTCCCTTCTGCAGGATGCAGTCCTTCAGTCACAGACTGCTCCAGCACAGGCTTTCCCATGGGGTCACAGCCATCTTGGGGGGAACCCACCTGCTCCGGTGTGGGGTCCTTCACGGGACACAGGCGGGCATCTGCTCCCCCACTCACCTCCATGGGCTGCAGGGGGACAGCCTGCCATCTCACCACGGGCTGCAGGGGCATCCCCTCCTCCGGCACACCTCCTCCCCCTCCATCTTCACTGACCTTGGTGTCTGCAGAGGGGCTCCTCTCACATTCCAATCTCCTCTCTCTGCGGCAGGTTTCCCCTCTTAAATACATTATCCCAGAGGCGCTACCACCGTCACTGACTGGCTCGGCCTTGGCCAGAGGCGGGTCCGACTTGGAGCCAGGGAAGCTTCTAGCAGCTTCTCACAGGAACCACTCCTGTAGCCCCCTCCCCCGCTACCAAAACCCCACCACAAGAAACCCAAAACACTTGTATGTGGACTTAATGGGGCCAAATAAAGCCAGGAACCCAGAGAGTGTGCTTAGGAGGGTAAATCTGCTTTCTTTGGTGTACTTTCCCTTCATTCCTCTGTGGAAGGTCAGCAGGGATACAGCAGAACACCCCAGGCAGCTGTGGGTGACAACAACCTGTAGGAGCAAATGGGTGAAGCACTTCTTCAGTCTGGGTATTCATTGGTGTCTCAAAATCTGTAGCAGAGCCAAACAGCTGTGGAAGTGTTGCAGTGTGCAAGAAAAGAGCAGGGCATGCCAAGGGAGGAGAGTTATTTGTGGCTCCCCAGGCTGGATGTCGCTTTGTGTTCCCACCTGGAGGGCAGCTTTCATCAGGGGGATGCCAGTTCTGTGGTTTTTTGCTGTTTATTATTCAGGTATAATAAATCACCACTAGAAAAATATATCTAAAAGCTCACCATAACTATCTTGACAATGTACAAAATAAAAAGGAGGGCTATATCCCAAGCCCTGAGGAACCATAGTTACTGACACAAGGCAGGAAAGACTATTCATGAGGACTGTGGAAAGGGAACAGGCCCCTTTGGGAGAGCATCCAAAGCACCTACGAGTTCAGCTTCACCATATGGCTGTGCTGATCTAACAGTTCTCCACTGCTGGTGCTCTAGCTTCAGCCTTTGTCCACATACCTGGCATCAATACTGCTGTCTGATACCATGCAGCATGGCACCAGTGGGCTCAGTCTGATGGCATCTGGACACAGCAGCCAGAGCTGGGTACTGGTAATAGGGTTTGTCAATAGCCCCAGGCTCGATAAAGGGTGAAGCAGGCTTGGGATTCATCCAGGAGGTCTAGTTGGGAAGGAAGAAGAGGGAGGGGGGCCAGAGGCAGCCCTGGAGACCAGGCTGCAACACCTTGTGGAGGATGGAAGCTCTTTTGCTTCCTTTTCCTCATATGTGTCTTTCTTCCTCAGCATATTCCTTTTTTTTTCTTTCTAGTCCCCTCTGCTGTGTTTTCATGCGCAATAATGATTTTTTCTCTTTAATTTAGTGAGAATAATTATTTCTGATTAATAGGCCATTAAAGCAATGAGAAGTGAAAAATTTCAAGCAGCTTTGTTTATTGATGTGAGAAGGTTCCTAGAAACAGCCTTGTCCAGTTGTACTGTATGAACTCACTGATTCTGAGTAAACTAACATGAGATCGCAACAAGGTATGTGACGGACTTCTCATCCTGCCACTCGTACTGCCAACTTGGAAGTGTCAGGACCTTTAGGAAATAACATGAAACATTCTATCTTGAATATATATATATATCTATCTTGAATAGCACTTTGAAAATCACACTGAAATTTTAAAACAAATCCGCTCTGTCTTTTTTGTCTTTAGTGTTGATTACTACTATCAGCAATGCTGTGCCTGCCAGGGAGAGAATATTCAAGCTGAAACTGCATTTCTTGTTTGCGGTGGAAAAACCAAAGACTTCAAACGCTTGACTTGCACACAAAAGGTTAAGGGCACCATGGGGTGCTGTGACTGTTAGAAAATGAAGAAGCTTCTCATAAATTATAGACTTTACTTGCTTCTGAAACGTGGAAAAGCTCTTTTAAACAATTATTAAATACAATTTTAAAAGTAGCCATTTGCTCCAGGTTGCAAGATAACGGAGGAGCAGCCAGCTTGTGGCATGCAGAGGCAAGGAGTCTCTCTCCCTGCCCCTGAACTCCTCAGCGTATTCCTCTGCTGTCCTTAGCTCTCTCCTGATCAAGCCTGCCAAATAAAATACTTCTCTTATTTTATTGTAAGCTTATACTTCATTCTGGTTTTATTATTCAGTGCTACATTCTCCCAATGCATAGGAAACCAAAAAATGCACATGAGAAATTACACTTTAAGCATAAAATATGCTTGAAGAAATGAGAGCAGAAACAAAAGAGGAGAGAGACAAACATAGTAAGATGGTTTTGTTTTTCAGAGCGTTAGACTTCATCTATGATTTTGGCCAGTTCTTTATGGATGGGATTCATCTCAGTACACTTCAGTTGCTTAAAATACAGGCATCTGTCCTAAGTCAGGGAACTGGGCTGCCCACAACCAAAGGAAAGCAGCAGCTACCTCCAAAGTGGGATTTATCTCTTTAAGGTAAGTGTCTAAAGAAGGTGGTAGGATGGATCCTGTAGGGATTCCTGTCTTTCTCCATTGACTCTAAAGGAAGCCCAGGTGCTTTGCTTAGATTAAATACTTACTTTTCACATGGCAAGCATAATCCCAGGCATAAATAATTTTACTTCTTACTGAAACTTTAAAGACAACTGGATTTGACATTTTTTTTCAGAGGTTTTTCACATTTTCATTACAGGGGAAGAAATCCATATACCCAAAGAGACATTTTTATTCTGAATGTCCGTCACAGGGAAAGGTGTACCTGTACGGGCTGGTGCCACCTGCCCGTCAGCTGGCATCCTGGGGCCAGACTCTGAAGCGTGGCTGGTGCCTCTCGTCCTGCCCTCTTCCCTCACTGCTGTGAGGTCTGTGAAGGGAATATATGCTGAAGTGCGGCAATTCCTGTCCTTTGTGTGTATTACGGATATGCCTTGGGCCTAAGAAATGACAACCACAGGACCTGTGATGACTTGAAATAGCACGCACCAGTGCTATCTACCCTCCAGCCAGCATGGGACGAGTGATGCATTATAAATCTAGATCCTTTACCAGTGGAGAGATTAAAGAAGCAAGAAAGAACTTTCTTAATCCCTGCCTGAAGCGGTTTAAAATCTCCTTCTTGCTCGGGGTCCTACATAAATCAAAACACAGGACCGTCTGTATTCTGCCAATAAATCTTCCTTGATATTTACTTCTCACATAACTTCTCTGTAACAAAATCTGAATTCCCTACCAAATATGTTAATAAAACGTCGACCATTCTATAATTTAGTAGCATCGTAATAATAATACTTTCTTCAGTTATATGTCACTCTTTTAGAGAGCACTTGACATACTGCTTACACATAAAAAGTAAAATTAATAGCTTAATATATCATTTAGTCTTTTATTTCTTAATATTGAAACCCACTAAATATAAACCATCTGTATAATAATTAATCATGCATGAATACAAACCAAATGCAAATTAAATTAGCCTGAAAAAAGTCTCACACAAGTAATTTCCACATGCACTTGAGGAAAATAATTTCAAAAAATGTAAGTATATGAATTATTTCTGCTAGAGTGAACAATCATAGTAATGGCACAGGACACTTAGTACTGAGCATTGCAATAGGATTGAGGAACACGTATCTTTTTTTTTTTGTTTAAAGAATAGGAACTACCAAAAGAAAAGCAATGATCAGTTTATGAAACGTATTTTGCATATATAGAAACCCTTCTGTTTGAGGATGTGATGATGCTTTACAGACAATCATGAATTAAGCCTTATAAGCAGTCAGAGGAGAGCTGGTAACAAATATATCGCAACTAAAAATGTGTACCCAAGACAACCTGCCATTCTGAAAACGAATCAAAGTGCCACAGGTTTCAACAAAGACACCAAAAAACAGTGGCCAGTTCTGTGCATGAGCTGGTGAACGCCATTTTGGAGCTGCTCCATCACCATGTTTCCTGCGACCACGCTGTACCCCACACACCACCCTGCCCCATGCTTGCTGCTGTGGGCAGTTACAGGCAAAGCTTGTGCTGAAATGCAAAGCTGTGACTCAAGTTGCCAAGTTGTCTTTAGCTTTAAATTGAAAAAAACCCCTAGTGTTCACAGCAGTGATCCAAAGCTTGAGCTAATTTGAAGCTGGCTCAAAACGTCCACATGGGTGGACACAGCTTGCAGGTAGGCATGTTTACAGTCACCTCAAAACCCAAAATCAGCCCTTCCAGTTTGTTTGCACCCCTACTGTGAGGAGGAGTCCTTTCTAGCCCATGTTCAGACAAACAAGTGCCACTAGACTGCTGATGTTAAGTAGCTGTAGACTTCGAGGTTTGATTGCAAACCAGACTAACTGAGCAGTTGTTTAATCAAACAACAGTTAAAGAGTTGTTTGCCAGCACTTTAAGCATCCCAGCCTTCTCTTTTCAGTAACATGAACTTTTTCTGCCGTGAACTTAACCTGTCACAATTTTCTTTCACTGTGCATATTTGCTAATGCCAGAAGCCCCCCCCCNAATCAAGCCTTCGGCAGGTTGCAGGCTGGGTCTCATTCTCACCTACACCTCCGTGCCTCAGGGGACATGCTGTCTTCTCCAGCTGAAGTACACAGGTATGCCTTTGCTTGCCTCCCTCAGTCGGTTGTGCTCATTTCCAGCTGAAACACTTGGCTGTCCAAAACACAGGTAAGACCTCTTCAGTATTTAATTTTCCTGCTAAGCGTGGACCTAAAGTATGTTGGGGTTTTGCCGGTCCTTGTTTCTCTGTTAAAGGGAGTCATGTTTAAAGATTATCATTGGTATTGAATGTCACAGTGTCAGACAGGGTAGGGACTGGGACGTGCACCTACCAAGATTAGTCTTATCGTGGATATCTATATTTCACCACAGTGCTGTCTCAGTGGTTGCGGCTTAAGTCATCTCTGAGACTGTCCATTATTCTGACAGAGCAAAAAATTTTAAGTCCAACACAGCAGGAAATTTTTTGCTCAGTTTTGCCTTGGACACGGGCTCTGCTGCCAGATCTCTCTGTAGCTGGAGAGCCAGGTGCAGCTGCATGGTTGCTCACTGGCCGTCACACACCATGCTCCCTGCAGTCGTGGCAGGTGAGAGGAGCTGAAAAAACATGAAAGCTTTTCCTATCTGTGGTTGCTGAAATAGCCATCTAGGTTATGGCTGTTGTGTTGTGTGCTGTATAAAGCCACATGAATCAAGCCTATGTGGAGCCTGTAACATCTGAAATACTTTGAATGCCTTTGCTTATGTTCCCCCTACTCTGGGGGGTGTTATTTCATCTTAGCTCATTCAGCACAGCAACGGCTGTTTGAAGCTGAGGAACAAGAACAGAGCCAGGAAGCAGCACTTTGGGCACGCTTACACAGGGATGCTGCAGCAGCTGGAGCTGCATCATGGCACGCTGGCTCTGCTGGTGCCTACAGATAGAGAAGGAGGTGGAAAGTACAAAGATGGGGGCAGGCTGTGGTTTGGGAGCTCTGCTTTGTGGCAGGGTGATGGGTTTTCTTTTATATCCATGGCTGCCTTCTGCTTTTCCAACAGAGGTTTTGTGTTGGCAAGCCTTACTTTCCTCCGGGTGAGTAAGTAGAGGAAGGATGTGAAGTAAATGCCACAATCAACCTCCCTTGGGTTCACGCTGAGGTTCCCCCGTACGAGTCTTTTGCGTTGATACTGACATTACCTGTTTTTCTTCACCGCACTTTAAGATGTGGTTATAATCTTGTCTCTGCCAAAATTCATAGCACCTGTCAGGCATTTCTCAGTGGCATCTTCATTGGGACCTCAGTCTTTGTTTTAAGTTAATGAAAAAAAACAAGAACCTCCAGAGAAGGAGTTAGATCTCTGCAAACAGCCCTGCTGAATCTAGTTAGGATTAAATAGCTTTTATTTGAATACTGCGATATTTTTGCTGATAGCATTCTGTTTTTATTTTATACTAAGTGTGAATATGTTTTCACATTTGTCTCCAAAAGCCCTTGTGAGGTGTCCCTCTGCTTTCATCCCTGTTCCAGTGCCGGAATTTCCATCATGAGAAATTTTCACTAGAACAAAATCAAAGCCAGGGTTTCCTTTTAATCTTTATATTTTTATTATGACTCTGTCACTTTATTAAAGGCTAGTTCCGGGCAAGCCTACACACAGGGGCTGCGTTGGTGAGACAAAGTGCTGAGTGACCCACCAGTTCTTCACTTGCAGCGGTACCAGTTTGAATTTCACAGGGAGACATGAGGCTGGAGCTGGCCATCCTGTTATGCCTCAGTAAGTACAGATGTTACAGTTACTCAGGCCAATTTTGAAATATTATCATGTGATTTACATATTTCTCCAAGATTTTGTTAGAGCACTTCTTTTAAGTATGCTATTAAGACACATGTGACAGTGAGTCCTTATTCCCCGCTCTCCTGCCTAGGAGCTATGAGTGATATGAAACCTTTAAGTACAAAGAAAAGATACATGTTGTAATGGAGTCTGAATCAGGTCCTGAAAGGGGCAATCAATACCTGCTAATGAATAATGACTGTGGATCTGCATAAATAAAGAAGAGCAGGCTAACCAAACTTAATGCATTGCTTTATACCTAAAGAGTCAAGCATCACTCATAATCTGAAGTATAGTCTGAGCCATAGACTGAAATCTGGTTGCAAAATACTGTATTTTTACTGTTGTAATTGCATTACTGTTTCTAGTGTTCTGTGGGATCTTCATGTATTGATTGTTTAAACTGCACTTTTTATAACAAGTTGAGCCAAGTAAAGCTGAACAGATAAAGCCTCCAAGGTACCCATTCCTGTTCAGGGTTTCAGGACAGAACTTGTTTAAAAGGACAAGCCCTGTAAGGGAAGTCTTTAACATAATGGGGAAAATATTTAAAGTTGTTTCAGGCAAAATAAACAAAAAGATCTGGCAATTATTTAGCGAATTCAGAATTATTCTGTTTAATTATTAATGACCATTCCATCAGGTCTGAACGAAGGGTTCTGGGACCAGACCAAGGGGTTCATTGCAAATCATCAGAAAATCTGAGGGATCCCTGACATCAATCCTGGTCTCAGTTCCACCATTATCACTTGGAAATCAACAGCAATCAGCAGAATTAATGCAAATCTGGCTCTGCTCACAGAGCCAATTGAAATTCTGCTGCAGGAGTGCTGGTTATGGGTATGCCAGGGTAGGAAGTGTAATAAATTATTGCTCATAGCAGACTGCCATGTTTGCTGCGCAGTAATGTGCTGAGAATTTAAGTTTTAGCATAGATTTGCAATATGCTAGCTATATTTTTTGTAATGATTTTGCAGCAGGTGTGTTCATTACCAAAGCTCTTCAAGATTCTACCAAATGATATTATTAAGGACAAAAGGAGTACAGGCAAAGGACAATTTAGTTTTCTGTTGATGTTGGGATTTAACTGATTTTTTCTGGAGAATACTGCTGGGTATACGAAACAATTTCAACTCTCTTTGATCTTCTTTTGCGCTTAGTGCTGATAAGACTCCAGCATGCACAGGATGACTGCGATGCTGGGTCCTGCCACCCAGCCGTTGGGGACCTCCTCCTGGGCCGCAGCAAGCAATTAACAGCCTCATCAACGTGTGGAATGAACAGCCCTCAGAAGTACTGCATTATAGGCTACCTAGAGGTTGGTTTGCTCTCTTTTTAAATAAACTGAACTCTGCTTACTAACAATATTCTCATCTGTAAAAGGAATTTTCCCAGACTAGGAAGTTTCTGTTGGAGTTGTCTGAATAATCATCAGACAGTGTGACATAAGGCTGGTGGAAAGCTATGCCTTACTGCAGCACATACGGAGGGTTTCGCAGCAAACAGCCTCCACAGTGACGCATAGCTTCTCAAGAGGGAGGAACATCCGTGAGATGCAAATAAGCACAGGGATTTCTGAAGGAGCTTTGCTCTGTGAGTCCTTTTCCCACTCATGCCTCAGAGGTGAAGACCAGAGTTTGCATGTAGGTGAATGCAGGAGGAGTGCGGTCCTGCAGGCTGTAGGCACTGCCTTGACGGACCTTCGCTGGAGGACATCCCATACAGTGTTGAGACCAGGGGCAGCCTGTTAAGAGATTCACACCCCGTCCTCTCATGTCTTTTGATCTGAAATAAGACCAGCGTTGATAAAAGCAGAAAGCCATCTCTGGCAGAGGGAAAACCTAATGGTGTAGTCCTGTCTTTGGCCATGTGGGTGGGTAGGCAGATCCAAAACGTGGTGATCAGAGGGGTTCCTCTTGCTCCCTGGCCACAGTGATGGGGTCCACGGGGGACCAGTGAGCATGCAGGAGCCGTGCCAGGCAGAAACAGGAATTCCCTGTTGCACATCCTGGAGGACTTGGCCCCGCTGAGCTAATAAATTGTTGCAAATATTTTCACTAAATACCAGCTTATGCTGAAGAGGAAGTTAATAAAATACAGCGCAATTTATAAGCAATTGAAAATAATTACAGTTTATGACCTTCTGGCAAAATGGTGTGACACATTTGTAGGGTAAAGCTCTGCCATACTGAGATGGCACCAAGCACTGCTCCAAGTTACATATTGCAACCACAGTTTTCTGCAAGATGTAAATACCTCTTTCCTCTTCTGAAATAGCCTGAGTCTTGGTACTGCTTGGTAGATGGGCACAAAGAGCCATGTCAGAGACATCATCTTTCTGGCCCTTAGCTGGATGATTGCCTTTTATTTTTGCTTTTTAAGAGGAGATCAAAGAGCAATAAAAATTAATATTTTCACTTGCCTGTACTTATCCTTTGAATTGTGTAAATACAGACTCATGAAAAGAAACGGCTGTTCCGCAATAATCCTTGTGATCTAATGCTGCTTCAACGTTATCTTGACCCCTGTTGACTGTGTCCTGAAGAGGGTGAGAACTAAAAATTCTGCTGCTTTGCAGAGCTCAAGAGACAGATGCTTATGCTCTGGCAATGTGTTCTGCTCTATCAGCTCACCTTAAATATGTATGTCACCTATAGTATATCAGAGTCCTCAACTCAGTTCTCTTTCTCATTAGCACATTTTGAATGCTTTGCTGGAGACAGGCCAGGAAGCTTTGGATCTCCCATCTTGCAAAGCAAAGTTCTTCCTCCCGCAGTTCCCCTCCTGATGACCTGTGTCAGGCATCATGACAAGAGCAAACCTTACTTGTGAAAGTGTGTGTTAGTCAACATGGCAAGCTGCCAAGAGCCAGGATTTGGCTGGGATGTCTTAGAGGAAATTCATATTGCAAAAAAATTAGAGTTCAATTGCTTTGTGTTTGAAAAGAAGCACTGCAAATCATTTTCAGTCTTTAATGTGTCTTATTATTTCTAAATGTAGGTTAAATGTTTTTTAACCCTGTGATTGGATTTACTACTTACACATGTTTTGAAAGGAAAAGAAAGAGGACTCAGTATTGAGGAGAGTATAAAGCTGCACATTTCAGAGGAAAATGGGATCTGCCAGATTTGCCTTATGTGGACATGCACATGCTTGCCCTTTGGGGCACAAAAAGACTTTTATGGAGCAAACTCAAACATAAGTTGACTGAGTATCGTATTGTATGCATCTATATAAACCAGAGAGTGGGTGTGCGCAGTCCTGCCAAATGCTTTGATAACCTGAGCTCTCCTTACCAGAGCTTTGTGAAATGGGGTGACAGAGTATTTTTGTATTTCTGTCTCATCTTCTAAATTGCACATTTGTACACTTGTCAAGTGTATATGAAGTGTGGTATAGAATGACTGAATATAAATGTTGTGGTTTAACCCCAGCTGGCAAATAAGCACCACACAGCCACTCACTCACTTCCCAGTGGGATGGGGGAGAGAATCGGGAAAAAAAAAAGTGAAACTTGTGGATTGAGATAAAAACAGTTTAATAGAACAGAAAGGAAGAAACTAATAATTATAATAATAGCAATAATAAAAGGATTGGAATATACAGACCAAGTGATGCACAATGCAATTGCTCACCACTCGCTGACTGATGCCCAGTTAGTTCCCAAACAGTGATCCCCCCAGGCCAACTCCCCCCAGTTTATATACTGGGCATGATGTCATATGGTATGGAGTATTCCTTTGGCCAGTTCGGGTCAGCTGTCCTGGCTGTGTCCCCTCCCAGCTTCTTGTGCTCCTCCAGCCTTCTTGCTGGCTGGGCATGAGAAGCTGAAAAATCCTTGACTTAGTCTAAACACTACTTAGCAACAACTAAAAAACATCAGTGTCTTATCAACATTGTTCTCATACTGAATTAAAAAAACAGCACTATACCAGCTACTAGAAAGAAAATTAACTCTATCCCAGCCAAGACCAGGACAACAATATATATTTATCATAGCATTTAAAACACATGAACTGTACCATACCTGTAAATCTGTGTCTCTTTATTTAAATGTGAATAATTTCCAGGTGATTTCATAATATACAGATCTGCAAGCCATTCCTAATACTTCTCTGTAGATCCTGAGTGTGCCGGGCAGGGTGCTCCCTTCTGGGTCATTTCCAGCCCAGCTCCTGCCACTGAACTACACTTTCTGTTTTCAGCCGCATCCCTGCCAGCCTCCCAGCCATGGGCACTGAATCTGTGCCTCCTCTTTCAGCTCCCTCTTGGGTGCTGTGTTGTCTCCTCTTATCCCTGTCAGCTAGGCATGCAGCTTGGGCATCACCTTCCACTTTGGCTTATCCCTGAGTCCTCGCACTCAGCCTCTGCCCAAATCTCGTAGACTCCATCTGCATAGCACAGCCACCCCTCCCCACCCTGGGCATCGCCCGGCACAGCTACTGCTGTATGCTTCCTTGTGGCCCTGCTGGCTGCGATCACATGTTGCTTGCACTTGTCTGCATGGCTCAGCACGGGTCATCTCCCAGCCTAGCATTTTAACCTTGTCACCTATCCTTACGTCTCCCAGTCAATCCCCCTCATCACTTTAAATAGAGCTCCTTGCCCTGGCTTTCAAAGCCCTTTTGCAGACAAAGGCCTCTCATTCAGCATTGAGATATTGGCTAATCATTGCCACCTTCCTCTTCTGGTTATCATATTTTCAAACAAGACCCTTTCATCCTATTGACATCCTGATTTTCCTCCTTTGCATTGTTTTTAAATTTTTCCAGTTTCCCTGTGCCTACAAAAGGCACTGACAGTGGTTGGGGTGGTGGTGTCAGCACAGACCACCTACTTACATTGTGCCTGGATCCAGACTTGCCTTCCATTTGTACAACAGCAACTGTCTGCTGCTCCTGGCTGGGTCTCCAACCTGCTAGAAAATGTGCAAAAGAGAGATGAAAAAGATGTATAAATGATTTAGTGGATGTTCTTCTTTGAGGCTTCTTCGGATCTTCAAAGATCCAGTCCTCCCTTGTATCCCCTCTGCCTCCTCACTGCCGTCTCTGGCTGAAAATTTCTACAGCCTTTATGAGACATGAATAAAAGCTCAACTTTTAAAAAATAAATTTCTCCCAAGGAACTCTTGAAAAACAAACCCTCTGGCAGCTAAACCCAGAATCAACACCTTAACATATTTCTTTGCTCTTACTGAGATCTCTTCTCCACAACTGAAAAAATGTATTTTTTATAGAGTACCTGGGACAAACCAAGGCCAACGTTTACTATATGCATGCTTTGTGCATATGATTTTCTTATGCTTGTCCCTTATATATGAAAGCCTGGGTGATTACAAGCACAGGCACCCAAAGCAACATGACAGGTTCCAGACTTGTAATGGCATAAATACATGTACATCCACCAAATGTTTAGTGAAGAGACAAAATTAATCTTTTATTCTGCTCCTTTTGTTTTCTAGGCTGAACAGAAATGCTTTCTCTGTGATTCCAGATACCCATATAATCCCTACACACAGCACAACAGTCACATGATTGAAAATGTTATCACAACTTTTGAGCCTGATAGGAAAAAGAAGTGGTGGCAGTCAGAAAATGGTAAGTTTATTTGAGAAAAAATTACTGCAAAATGTTACTGTGAGATTTATTTATGTATTTAGCATTCATCATGTTGCCTTCATGAAGAGGTGAAACAAAACCATATCTATTCTTTGATTCAGTAATACTATATTATTTAAATCTATTTGTATGTAGCAATAAGGATTTCAGAAATTCTATTTTTCTACAGACAAATTTTAAGAGCTGGCCAGAGGACCTGTGGCAGTGCTGTGTTATACATGGTGGCCATGTATTTTTCACAGGGTGTCTGCTTTTCAGGGGAATGTGATTTGTGGCAAAAGGTACATTTGCCTAGAGATGCATAATGACAGAGTGTGTAAAACACAAATATCCATTCTAAAAAATAGTACTTGCAGTGTAAAGCACTAATAATTTAGGAAATAATTAAATAAAGCCTGGCTATCAGTACCCTTATTTCCACATGTTAATTTTGTCACAAGTTTCTCTGTAGTAGTTCTTCACTGGTATCACAGAATCATAGAATAGTTTGGGTTGGAAGGGACCTTTAAAGATCATCTAGTTCAACACCACCTGCAGTAAGCAGGGACATCTTCAACTAGATCAGATTGCTCAGAGCCCCGTCCAGCCTGACCTTGAATGTTTCCAGGGATGGGGCATCTACCACCTCTCTGGGCAACCTCTTCCAGTGTTTCACCACCCTCATCATAAAAAATTTCTTCCTTATATCTAGTCTGAATCTACTCTCTTTAGTTTAAAACCATTACCCCTTGTCCTGTCACTACAGGCCCTACTAAGACTTTTTCCCCATCTTTCTTATAAGCCCCCTCTAAGTATTGAAAGACCACAATAAGGTCTCCCCGGAGCCTTCTCTTCTCCAGGCTGAACAACCCCAACTCTCTCAGCCTGGCCTCAGAGGAGAAGTGTTCCAACCCTCTCATTGTTTTTGTGGCCCTCCTCTGGACTCGATCCAACAGGTCCATGTCTTTCCTGTGCTGAGGACCCCAGAGCTGGATGCAGTACTGCAGGTGGGGTCTCACCAGAGCAGAGCAGAGGAGCAGAATCACCTCCCTCGACCTGCTGGCCATGCTTCTTTTGATGCAGCCTAGGATATGGTTGGCTTCCTGGGCTGCAAGCGCACATTGTCAGCTCATGTCTAGCTTTTCATCCACCAGTACCCCCAAGTCCTCCTCTGCAGGGCTGCTGTCAATCCTTTAATCTCCCAGCCTGTATTGATACTGGGGGTTGCTCTGACCCATGTGCAGGATCTTGCACTTGGCCTTGTTGAACCTCAGGAGGTTTGTGTGGGCCCAGTTCTTGAGCTTGTCAGGTCCCTCTGGATGGCATCCCATCGCTCAGGCATGTTAACCACACCACTCAGCTTGGTGTCATCTGCAAATTTGCTGAGGGTGCACTCAATCCCACTGTCTATGTCATTGATGAAGATACTATCCTTACAGCTTCTCTGTGAAGGCATGCTAGGAAGAATAATATTTACTCTATTTTATTTGACATATGGTGAATATGTAAAAATATTTGACTGGTTGGAAATTAAGGTATAGAAAAATTAAGATAATATGTTACCCCTATTTTGGGTATCCAACTAAAAATTCATAACCCTTGTTTTCTCAAGGAGTTTAGCAAGGAACTGTCACCAGTTTTGGACACCATTGCCAATAAAGCTGTGGGCCAGCTGCTAGACTATCTTTTCTTGCTCTCCTCATCTTTCTTCTGGGATGAGGTCTCATGCACAGCCTGGTCAGCAGGAGGCCTGGGAAGCTGCATGCAGATGCGAACAATGGGGATATCAGCTGAGCTCCTGCAACTCTCTACAGAGAATGTGTAAATTGTGGGTGGTTTTTCCATACTTGTTGCAATTTTGGAAGATGCCTGGCACGATAGCTCTGCTCATGATAAATTTAAGGTCTGGCAATATAGAAGGGTTTAACAGATCTGTTTAGCATGAAGAAAACCCCATATTTTTATTGAGTTTTGTTTTTTTTCTTAGAAATAAGCAAAAAATTTGGATGGATTTTAAAAAAAAAATCTATCTGGATACAGGAAGATATAAATCCGGAACCTTACCATCACCATCACCTACAGTCTGAATGATCTGAACAGGACTTTTAACCATCTCCTGCAGTCTCAGTGACATACAGCATTGCCAGTGCAGTGCTGGAAAGGCAGCACATCTCATTGCTCCCAAGAGAACGATCCAGCTGCATACCAAGTTTGCGCACAGGGGATGCCCTAAAAAGCATAGCTGCTGTGCTGGAAAAGCCTCTTGAAATTCCCCATGGGAAAGCTGTCTCAGCAACCCCTCCAATGTGCACGTTGTGCTCTTCATTTTCATTCTCTTTTCAGGCATTGACCATGTCAGCATTAGATTGGACCTAGAAACTTTATTCCAGTTCAGCCATCTTATCCTGACTTTTAAGGTACATCTTTTACCAGAGCTTTTTATGTAATGTTATACACTAATTACTTAACCACAGGAAAAAATCTGCTTAGGGAGGCAGTGAAAGCTCCATCTTTAGAGGTTTGTAAGAACAGGTTAGATAAACACCTGTCAAGTATGGTTAAGTTATAGTTGATCCTGCCTTAGGGGAGGAGGATAGACTGAATAGCTTCCTATTCATGTGCCTTCTGGTCCTATTTTCTATAAATCTGAGAATTAAAGCTGAAAAAATATTAAACTGCAAAATTAATCCCTAAAAATTTAGGACATCTCTGAACTGCAGTTGCTATTTCAAATTTAGTTCAGCCTTCTCATGCATATGCATTATGATCCAGATAGTTAATTTTTTTTTCTTTTTTACAAAATTCCTACATTGTTATGGTAAACTTCCTTACTTGGAAAGTAATCTTGTATCTCTATGGAAGGTTACCCTTCCCTTTTGCTAAAGAATGGTTCAAATGAAGAATCTGGCTTTTTCAGAGAATCACGTAACCAGCACAGTAACCCTGTAGTGAGCCTACAAGCTCCCAAACCCCAAGCAGGAATGTCAATACAATAGTCCCTAAGATGTCTTATCAATGCCTGGTTAAGGAATTCTTGAAATAATGTTTCTTGCAGACATTTCGGCCTGCGGCAATGCTGGTTGAGCGTTCCACTGACTTTGGTCAGACCTGGAAAGCGTTTAGATATTTCGCACAGGACTGTGCAGCTTCTTTTCCCAACATCTCTTCTGGTCCAGCTAAAAGTGTGGGAGACATCATTTGTGATTCAAGATATTCAGACATCGAGCCCTCCACTGAAGGCGAGGTATTACCAAGTGTTTGTGTTTGTATGAGTTTAGGTCATATGTGGCTATTTTTCTGGAGCTGAAGGTCTCTCGTCCGTATCCATCAGATCCACTTGCACAGGTTCTGAGACATGAAGTGCTATTGACTTTACTGAAGTAAGAGGGAAAGACAAACACTGTATTTTACCCTCAGTTTCACACCCAAATGAATTCATAAAACAACTCGTACAAAACCTTCTAGTGCTCTTTCCTGGTTTCCAAATTCACATGGAAGTCCCCCTCGTAAGAGATCTTGACTCCCCATCAGTCTCTACTACTAAAGGCAAGGGCCTGTCCTTTGATCCTTTTGGTGGCTGCTCATCCCATCTGTACATCATTCTAGGGCATTGATTTTCCTTCCTCCTGAAACATCAATCCACCAAAAGGTCTTTTTGCCTTGCCCAGCCAAGGCCAGGTTGAAAAGGTGAGAGCACTTGCTGAATCAGGGCCACAGCCTTGTTCTTTTCTTTTATGGGATCAATAAAGTGGTATTAGTAACTAATGGGTCTCAAGTGACAGTCTTTATATCCAAAAAGAATAGCTTCAGTGATCTATATAGCTGTATTCATTTGTTTTGCAGGTTGTTTTAAAAGCTTTGGATCCCAGCTTTGAAATAGAAAATCCGTATGTGCCATATATCCAAGGTATGGACAGTACAGGATTTCTCCAGAGATACTTTGCTGGTGTTGCTTGTTTTGTACACTGAAAGGGTCAACAGCTCAGCTGGTGTAAGTCAATGATGTTGAAAATTAGGTACCTAAAGGTCTTAGGGAGACACCTGTATTAATAAATAAAATGGGACAGTCTTGTTCTCCAGCCCTGAGGGCAAATGGCACAGCTCTGCAGAGCTCATCCATGCAGCTAAACTGTCATTCCTTCTGGGATCAGGTGGCCCAATCCACACTGATTCTTGGGAGCACTCCCAGAGGTGTATATGAACCCACAAAGGCAATGGCTAGGAAAACACAGGTTGGCCCCAGCCAGAGCCATACCAAGGAGGGTGCTAGTGCTTATGCAGCTGTGTGCCAGGAGTCGGTCCATGCCCTAGCACTGTATGGGTTACTTGTCTCAGCCAATATCAGATCATTTTCACTATTTCTTCAGTACAGGGGAATTCTTGGATGGCTGATGCAAGCTGAAGATTTCACACTGTTTATTTCTGAGTGAACTTGGGCTCTTGATTTCTCTTCTTTCCTTCCAGAGCTCATTACATTGACAAACCTAAGGATCAATTTTACTAAACTCCACACCCTTGGGGATGCTCTGCTTGGAAGAAGGCACAGTGATCCCCTTGAGAAATACTACTACGCTGTCTATGAGATGGTTGTGCGGGGCAGCTGCTTTTGCAATGGCCATGCCAGCCAGTGTGATCCCATACAGAATCTGCGGGGAGATGTTTTCCATCAGTCTGGGATGGTGCGTCATTAATGCAGTCTCCAACAAAGGCAGTCCCTACCTGGTATTTTGGGGGAAGGAAGAGATGGAGGGAGGAGAGGAAGGAAGATCTCTGATGATCTTTGGATTGACCATTTGCAATTCCAACTTGTAAAATGTTTCAATACAGCTTCTTCCTTTAAAATCCTGGGCTGGATTGCTCAGAAGCTGTCTCTTTGTTGGCACTACTGTGGTGTTTCAAGAGCAACTGGAACAAGACATGTTGATAATAGCAGCAAAATACCAGAGCTGTAATGGTGCAAATGTAATGCAGTAAGTAGCCTGTGGTGTGTGCAGACTTGAATGGCCACTTGTTGGGTGCATTCCACACTCCAGCTGGGCTCAGGGGCTCTGCAGCAGGAGAGGAGGCATTGGGACAAAGAATAGCTGATAATGCAAAGCTAACCCATGAAAAACGGATTATTAAAAAATTCAGGAACATGATGGTGAATTCTTTTGCTCTGGGAACAACAGGTTTTTTCTCCTGGAAAATGTGTATCTCAGTATGGAGACGTGTAGGGAGAGAGAGAGAGCACTTCAAAGATTGAAGTCTCCTTTGATATCTCTAGAAGTATTTTTTTCTAAATGTTGCTTATGGCTTTAAAACTGTTTGGTTAAAGTTTGCAGGTATTCTCCAGACCTTTTACTCAAATAACTGAGAATTATGTCAGCTGAGGGAGCCAAAGAGCTTTGAATTACCCTGATCTTGCCGGTATACCTCGAGCAGCTATCTCCTCTCCTCTCCTCTCCTGTCACCTTACTTCCTTTCTGTTCTCATCATGTTGCAGGTCCACGGGAGATGTATCTGCCACCATAACACTGAAGGTTTGTCTTGTGAAAGATGTAAAGATTTCTACAATGATGCTCCCTGGAGGCCAGCTGAAGGGACACAAGATAATGCTTGCAAACGTAACTCAAATGTATTATTTTCCTTTTTAACAGCTGGGGGGTGGGTGTAGCACAACCCCAGCCCATTGCATAATGGGATCGCTGGGTTTCTGGGAGGGAGATTTTCCATGCCTCATCTAGAAAAATAGATGGATTCCTGTATCCATCAGTGCTGTGTTGCCCTACAAGAAGGAGAGCTGTTTCATGTTCTTATTTTTCATAAAGAGAAAAAAAAAATAGAGAGGAAAAAGCAACTAATGCAAAAAAAGATCATTCATTGGTTTGCATAGGGTCTTTCTTGTGAATGAAAGAACAATTTAGACAAAGCTAAACTAATTATTTCCACAAGATTAAATTATTTATTTCCACAATAATGAGTAATGTAGGATATACAAGAATAATATATTAGGGTTTGTAACAAATATTCAGCTAGATCTTTCTTCGGTGGAGCAGTGTTCCTCACTGTGTATCAGGCACACTCACCTGCATGGGCACTTTTCCAAGTGTCGGGCCCAGTTCTGTCTTAAGTCTCCCATGTTTCCCACAGCTATAGAGCACAAGGCCCGGGAAGTTACAATCTTGCTGGGGCACTGAAATCATACCAGTAACAAGTAACCCTGTGTTAATGGTAAACAGCAATGCTGGCAAGACCGCAATAATAGGAGTCATGGTGTGAAATACCCCACTGTTTGTTTTGGTTTCAGGGTGTAACTGCAACGGCCACTCTGGCAGATGCCACTTTGACATGGCTGTGTACCTGGCCAGCGGCGGGGTCAGCGGTGGTGTTTGTGAGGACTGTCGGGACAATACCATGGGGCAACACTGTGACCAGTGCAAACGTTTCTTTTACCGGGATCCGCTCAAAGTCATCTCAGACTCTCAGGCATGCCTCCGTAAGCTTCCCTTTTTTAGCTTCTGTAAGAATGACTAAAACGAGGGTGGTTCTAGTTCTCTTTGCTCTGAATCCTATGGCATCCCCAGGCTTAAACCTATGAGTTTACAACTGTATGAGTTGTAAAAATGTTACCAAACCTGTAACATCCAAACTGCCTTATAAAGTAGCTGCATGACAGCATCCTTGAACTAGCATTGTAAAAAGAGCTGCATATTCCAATTCATTGCTAAACTGAGCTTAGAAATCCAGCAGGGCTATCATCTTTCTTGAACAACATCAATATAAATGTCATGGTTTAAGCCCAGCCAGCAACTAACCACCACACAGCTGCTCACTCACTTCCCCCCACACCCAGTGGGATTGGGGAGAGAATCAGTAGGAAAAAAAAGTAAAACTCGTGGATTGAGATAAAAACAGTTTAATAGAACAGAAAGGAAGAAACTAATAATGATAATAATAGCAATAATAAAATGACAATAATAATAATAAAAGGATTGGAATATACAAGTGATGCACAGTGCAATTGCTCACCACTCGCTGACTGATGCCCAGTTAGTTCCCAAGTGGCGGTGCCCCAGCCCCACTCCCCCCAGTTTATATACTAGACATGACATCACATGGTATGGAATACCCTATTGGCCAGTTTGGGTCAGCTGCCCTGGCTGTGTCCCCTCCCAACTTCTTGTGCCCCTCCAGCCTTCTTGCTGGCTGGGCATCAGAAGCTGAAAAAATCCTTGACTTAGTCTAAACACTACTTAACGACAACTGAAAACATCAGTGTTATCAACATTCTTCTCATACTGAACCCAAAATATAGCACTATACCAGCTACTAGGAAGACAATTAACTCTAACCCAGCTGAAACCAGGACAAGATATGAATAGCAGTAGTGCTGTTGCTTCTGTGATAGCCAGGGATTACAGAAGAGGTGTGAAATGGTGGGAGAAGTAATAACTTTTGCTAGATACCTGCCATATGCAAGAAAAATATTCTTTCAGGCATACATAAAAGCCCTTCTTCTGAAAGATGAGCTAAATTCAGTATTAACATAGGATGGGAAAAATGCTCTGAGTATAATTTAATTGTAGTAATTGTTTGACATGAAAAGTCCTTAAGGAGCCAAGGGGTGATTACCCAGGGGAGTGGTGTGGTAGATGTCAGCTCTGCTGTGAGAACTGGGTAGTGCCTTAGGGAAAAATGGGATGCATCATGAAGACAGCGTCCCATGGTGAATCCATTGCTTCCAGTAAATAATTCAGCCATGGCCAACTCAGATGAGACCTGAGGTGGTGGCTCATGTGTGGTACCCCTGCAACCCTATGGCTTTCATAAGAGCATATGGGGCCCACTCCTCCCCAGGTACTCTGGAGAGGGTAGGGAATGGATGAGTGATGTCTATTTCTACCCAAAGCAAAGATGTATTTCTACCACAGTGAAGACTGTAACTCTCCTCCAGAGAAAAAACACATCTTGGAAACATTCTCACAATACTTCTTCACAGTGGCTGTGCATTAACTGTAAAGCACCAACACAGTGAGCACAGATTAATGTCTCTCATCTTTACAAGAATCCTGAATTTGTGCCTACCAGCAGCTCTATAATTGTGTTTTCATGCTTATATCTAAATGTGTTTTTTTATGTGTCTCCTTGACCATGCCTGTAGCCTGCAACTGTGACCCAGAAGGTACGTTGCACAACGGCGTGTGCGAGAGCCACACAGATCCTGCTCTGGGAACAGTCGCAGGTCGGTGCCCTTGCAAGGAGAACGTGGAGGGTGTCCGCTGTGACAAGTGCAGGGCAAACTACTACGGGCTGAGCAGCAGTGACCCTCTGGGCTGCCAGCGTATGTAAACCACCTCTTTTATTTTTCTTTCCAAAGCATTGTTAAGAGATGGAGGTAGTTGAATGCACAGATGCACACACTAATGCACTACCTGCTTCACAAAATACCCAGTTTATAATTTAATGTCAATGTAATTTAATGTTCCTAGTACAGCATCTAAAGATGCAAAATCACTTGCAGAATACATAGCATACTATAATAGATCAGTGTGTTGTTAATAGAAGGATTGTTAAATATGCAATTTAATTGAAAAGGGAGATTAAAAGACATGAAAAGTATTTTACATCAAAATCAGCATAAGGGTGAATGAAAAGCCACAGATGGGCTGTTAGGATAGTTGGACTCTGCACCGCACAGTGGAACATCAAGATGGCAGGAGCTGCTGCCGCCTTGCCATGAGAGCTTCCAGCCAGCTGTTACTCTAAGGGTGGCTTGCTGAAAAACACATCCCACCCCTAGCCAGGTGCTCTGTGGGTTTGTGAGCATGTTATGCCCACAGCATGGTACTCAGCAACATGCAAGGACTGAGCAGTGCAGATCAGCACACAGCACATGGCAAACCACTGCACCAGACTTCTGCCAGTTCCCCTGCTCCCCCCGGAGAGGGCACCCACCAAGGAAACAGTCCATTCCTCAAGGGCAGCCTGAGGGCTGCAGGGTGCCAGGGCATGTCCATCTGCAGAGTATCCGCCCAGAGGACAGAGAGTGCCTGTCATACAGATGCCACATCTAAAGCAAATGCTAGTCCCGCTGCCACTACTGGGGCCTGCAGAAGTAACTGCGCATTTCTCTCCCTGCAGCCTGCAACTGTGATCCCTCTGGCAGTTTGCCCTTCTCTCTCTGTGATCCTGCCACGGGAGAGTGCCTCTGCCAGCGGTTCGCCACGGGGCGACGCTGTGAAAAATGCGTTGTACGTACTCGGTTTTTGTTACTACTTCTGCATGCGGTTTTAGAAGCCTTCTCTCCCATCTCTCACCTTTTCATTGCCAGAAAAGTAAACAATTAGTCAAAATTCAAAATTATTTTACAGTTGTATGCTCCCATTTTGCATTGACACATTTGGTTTTTTTAATGCTTGCAAACATTTGTGCAATCAAGTTACACTAGGAGGAGCACTCTCAGGAAAGAAAGAAAATGCAAAATCATGTCCTCAGGCCATCTTTGCTGTTTACAGAGCAACTTGCTTGCACAAATGGGTAAATATCTGGCTCTTCTTGCAATGGCTGAGCAGCCATGCAATCTGGTAAGAGAAGCAATCTCCCATGGCCAAGCACAGGCATCAGGACAGGAGTGCTTTAAAGCATCGTTCATCCAGGGGAATAAGTTCTGTTGTGCTTTACATATTTAAATATTTGCCATAAAAAATCTTTTACTTTCTTTTTATCCCAGGTAGGATACTGGGGTCTTGGTAACAGTTTGTATGGCTGTTCTCCATGTGACTGTGATATTGGTGGATCCCAGAATAACTTGTAAGTTAATGTCCTTCAAGTTCTTTCTTGGTTTTAATTTTTATAAACTTTTAGGCTAGATTTTCTGATTAGGTTAATAGAGTTTCAGTACAAATGGGAAAATAGACTGTGGATGTAATTTCATCATATACAAACAGTGTAAAGTCAGGTTGAGATCTTGGAAATTTATTTGTGATAAGGGGATTTACCTTTTTCCTCTGAAGCCAACTTTGAATCAGCTTGAGCCAAGATTTGTTTAATATAAAATATAAACTGCATCGCTTGAGACAACCAGAGGCCCTAATATTAATAGAAATTAGAAGTAAGTTAGAGGTGACATTTTTAACTTAGCTTCCTACATCTACTTTAAAAGCTAGAAATATCTTAATTTTTTCTGATGCACTGGCTCCTATTCAAAATATATATTTTTAGAAGCAATCTTGGTTTCAGTTGGGCTCCTCCAGAAGTCTGTTGGGCAGGGGTCTTCGCTACTGCTGTTAGACTTCAGACATAGGAGCGCACAGTCCGATGCTGTAGAGCAGCTCCTTGTGAGCAGGTAAATCAAAACTAGTAATCATCTGATGTATTAAATAGGAGTGTAAGTATATTAAAACTACCATATCACATCAAATCAAAGTTCCTTCTGATCTCATGTCCTGCCTCCAAAATTGCAGGTGACAGATGCTTAAGAATAGTGATAGATACAGTAATAAATATACAAACAGATAGAAGAAATGCCTACAGGAATAGATAGTAATGGATCCTCAGGAAACAAAATGATCTGTGCTTCAGGTATGGAATGGACAGAGAAAGACAAAGCACCTCATGTCTCCTAAGTGATGAATAACTAGCACTGAATAAATTCAGCATCAGAAATAGAGGGGGTGGGTGGTAGGAAGAAGTTTAATAGGGCAGGCGATCTGACAATGGAAGAAACGAAGCAAAGCTGAAACAACGGTGGAGCTGAGCGGCTCTCTCGTGCTGTGAGGACCCAGCCATGCCGCACTCTGACGTCCTCTGTTTACCAACTTTTACCCTAGGTGCTCACCAAAGGACGGTCAGTGCAAGTGTCTTCCCAACATTGTGAGCCGCCAGTGTAACGAGCCAGCCCCGGATTACTTCTTTTTACCCCTGGATTATTATATTTATGAAGCTGAGCATGCAAAGCCCCTTTCTGGCTCTGCACCCTTGGTATGTAGTTGGCTTTTTAGGAGTCATACTGAGAGGGGATCCATGTGGTGGGGGCACAGGAGTCAAGGCTGAGAAGAGGAGCCCTTGCTCAGGGACCAGCCGGAGTGGCTCTTTAGCAGGAAGATACAAAGCAAGTCCCTTGACTATCCTCTGTTCATCCTTGTTCTTCGTCGACATGACTATCCCATAACTGTGGCTGTTATCAAGGGGCAGTCGCTACAGCATGGTGTGACCTGCAAAGCTCTGCTTGTTGCTCCTCAAGTGCAGGCTGGTCTAGCATGAATTAGAGAAATTAATTTAATTTTTTTAATTAGAGGAAACTGTTTGACTTGCCAACAGCTATCATGAATTGTGATATTTCTGGGAATCTCCAACAGGGGAAGAATCAAATCCCTCTCTGCTCCATTGAACGCATTCCTGCTGCCTTATATAATGACACTGATTGTAGCCCAGTTTCCTCAAGAATTTGGCATCCATCTGTACTGTTTTTAGAAAAATTAATTTTATTTTTTTTTCCCTCAACATGGGGGTAGTTGTTCCCCATGTAGAGAACAAGACTGGAATGCATCCCTTCTGCTGCCTATGTTTTTGCTAACATTTCTTCTCCGATGTGTTGTGCAGAAGCTATAGAGAAGGAATAATAAAAAAATGTTTATTTGCAGGTCACATCCGCAAATATTTAGCTATAATCACAACCAGTAATCATCCTTCAGTCCAATAATGAAATGGAAAACAGATGTCTGGGACACAGCTTATGAGAGGAAGTGCAAGTTAATTTTAAGGGAGTAAGCGAAAAGGGTTTCTAGCAGCTGCTGGGCCATAGTTTAGAGTTTCACCCAGCAGAGAATAGAGCTTGTTTTAAGAATGTGGATTTTCATTTAGCTCCTTACCTATCCTTGCTGCCACTCTCTCATTCCTTCATAGGTTAAACAAAGCACTCTTCCAAGGTGTGACATCTACTTCCAGAAGCAAGGCTATGAGTTCATGATTGAAAATGGAAAGATTGTGTTAAACAGGAGCAAGAAGAGAAGTCTAAGAAAATCTGGACTGGAACAGGTAAATTGTTACTTGAATAGTACTTAAGATTACAACACATACTAAAAGTTTATTTTCCAACAGAGGGCAAGGAAATGTCTGGGCACATGGGATTTTCAGTCCTAGATGTTATAATCCTGACACAAATGAAATCAATTTTTCTGCTACAAAGTTGGGCTGGACATTTTACAATTCACACTGACAGGTTTGCTCTGCTATGTCCAGTGCCATTGTAAACTCAGGTTCAATGAATTGTTTATAAGAGAAGAATCCCCATGACAGGTAAAATCTTTTTTTTGTTGTTGTTTTTCTTGCAAGATATTTCTAACATTTTCCATTTTCCAACAAGTTTACCAGGATATTGTCAGCTTCATCATTGTAAGTATTGATATTTATTCAGCTTATAACAAAAAGTGCAGCCATGTATGAAAACAAACTTAATGTGTTTAAGGTTTGCAATGTGAAATCTTGGAGATACCAAATATACAGAGATGGATGGATTATTCTAGTCCCTCTTGTTGCTGTTGCTGCAAAGCTATAGGAAGTTTTTCTTTGTATGTGACCCTAAACATCCTACATTTGCAACAGTTCTTAGATTGCCAATCTCGAGCTTGTTCAGAAAATGAGGCTGACTGGTGGCCAAAATAAGTAAACAACATGGCAAAAATATTTCCTTTCTTTTTTCCGAGTTTGTTTTTTTGTAATTTGACTGTGTGTTGTTGAAAACGTCATTATGACTTTGCAGGGTACAATGCAGTTTGGACAGGACTCAGCTGTGACGGTGGTTTTCCGGCAGCCCAGCGCCAGTCGGTCTGTCACATGGACAGGACCTGGTTTCGCTCGTGTTCCCAGCGGAGCTGGGCTGAGATTCGCCATCAACAATGTTCCCTTTGCTATGGACTTTGATATCACGATTCGCTATGAGCCTGAGGTATTTGTGATGTCTTCTATCTCTTGTGATGTAATAGATGCAGGGTCTATTTTGTCCCACTTTTTATATTTAAAATTAATTTTTTTGCCTTTTCATCCTTACCAACCAAGTATCATGCCCTTCACTGATCCCCTTAACCCTTTCCACTCAAACCTGAAAAATCAGCGCTACAAGTGTTTTCTAAGCATTAGCCCAGATTTCACTATCTGGAGTTCCCCTTTTGGTACCTTTGCTTGAACTGGACTTCTGTTCACAAATGCAGACACATGCAAAAAGCAGCTCCTTGTAGATGGGCATCCTGTATTTCTAGCTGGGATTTTCTGGGCAGGAAAATGTGCTCAGGCAGGAGTGACCTGAGCTGATATTTATCCAGGGCTTTTGCAGACATCCAGCTTCCCAGTTGCTCCAGCTGGGCTCTGAGATGTGTGAAAATTGTAGGAAAATAGCCAAAATCTTATTTTTTGCCTGGACAAAATTTCTCAATGATGAAGACATGTCTAGGCAAATCTGTTAACCCAAATCTGGTTAAACCCAAGTCCACACCCATGTCTTCAAAAACACAGGCAAGTGTTTTATTGGTACCAGTATTTGTACATGCCTTGCTCTTCCACTTTGCCGCTCCCTGGGACAATCCTACCACTTGAGATCCTCCTTCTGTCTATTGTATTCTGTTCTCTTACTGTCATTCTGAGGCATACAAAACTCCCAGTGCCTTAAAACATGAGAACAACTTTGCAGTGAGCTGGTTTGAGGTAGCTTTTTCCTTCTAAGTATTAGATTAAACAGTTGAATTTTAAAGATTTTTATTACAAAGTCTTTTATGTTTTTTATTCCTTGTTGCATGTGAGAGGAGGCAGATAATGGGGGATATCTCCAGGACAACACTGTGCTAAGAAAGGAAACTACTCCAATGACTTTAACAGAGCTGTTTCCATTTGCACCAGCTGAGGTCCCATTTCCATCTCTGCTCTTCAATTAGCCATTGCAAATACAATGCCTTTTTCACAAATAACATTATTTTTTTAGTCCTGTAAAGAACAAAGAGAAAACCTGTTTTGTCACTGCAGTGTGCAATCATTCGGATGGCTCTCATTAACCCTGGCAAAGAGAAAGTGGGTTTTTCAGATATGAAAAATGACCATAATTTTTGTCCTTTGTTTATAGTCCTTGGAAGACTGGCTAGCAAGTGTTGCCATCCAACCCACCAGTATTTTGTCAAGTCAACAGTGCAAAAACAAGGGCCTTTCACAGGAGCCATATGCATTGCCTCTCCCAGCTACAAAGAGGTCTGACTATTCCTGTCCTTTCGCCTGTAGATTTTCTGTGTACAAATCTTTTACTGAAGCACTGCAGAGTGATAAATGTGTGGGAAAGTGGGAATATTAGAAACACATGTATGGTCTTTCCTGTTTCTGTCACACCACAGTACCATGTAGGCCCTAAGGAAGAGTCCAATGCTCTAGTCCTCAGCCTGGCAAAGATTTGCCCAAGCAGGAGATCAGCCTGAGATCCTGCCGGGGTTAGTTGTTGCTTTGGCAAAGATCCAACTGCAGCTATTTCAGTACAGAAAGGAAATACTGACTTAAAGTCACTGTCCTAGCCTATTTTCAAAACCAGCTTTTCAGCTTGGACCTATGTAAAGAATAGAAGGAAGCCAAGAGGATGTGACCGAAATGTTGATCAAACAGGGACAGGGAAGGACAAGTATGAACAGTGAATTGCAAACTCCTTTGCCTGAAGAAGTAAAACCTGCCATTTTCAGTTTAATCTCACCAGGTTTAAATTGCGCTTAGTGACTCGTCCAGTCAGAATTCATGCAGCTTTCCCAAAGCCTGCAAACAGTGGGGCTGGGTGTGCTCCCCACAGCAGCAGGGCTTGCTCGGTGCTGCAGGCTTTAGAATGCAGGCACAGAAGGGAGGGAGAGCTCACAGCATCCTGTAAACTTGCCTTGTCCTGACTCCTGGCTATAACTGTGCTTTATTTCTGCTAAACAGGATTGCACTTCTGCAAACTCCAGTCTGCCTGGAGCCGGAAACAGAATATTCTGTGGATGTGTATTTTTCTCAGCCCTCTGCCTCTGACCCAAAGGCAAAATCGTTCATCTTGATTGACTCAGTGAGTAGTTCTGTCACAATTCCCTTCAGGCTGTATTTATACCAGTGTGATTTTTTTTTTTACATAGACTAACTCAAAATATTTTAAAATAATTTATAGTGTGTTTCAATAGAAATTCAGGGAAGTGTGCTTCTGCTTACCTCCATTGGCACTCTGCTTGCATGTTTTTGTATGGAAAGACAGAAATGTATCTGTTTTAATTTTCATGGAGCAATACCATAATAGCTCATCAAGTCATACTTGTTGCATACATTAATAGTCACAGTATGTATCTCTATCTGTTGCTCATTTATTATCAGCACACTCCACATATGCTGACAAGATGCTATGGTTAGGGATATAAATTCATGCAGCTCTTCATCACTTAGGTTTTTTTAAAATCTCTATAATTTGTCAGAATCTAATTAAAAAACCATGGATATATTTAAAGATCACATTGGAAAAGTAAAATTAGTTCTGTACTTTCCTGGGAATTGGGTCCAGACATTTCCCAAGTTTCCACCAAGTCAGGAACTGGGTGTTAGTTTTGGGTCTTTCTCTTGAGAAAAATATTTTTAAGTCCATTCCTCTAATTACTTCTGTAGAACTGGACATGACAAGGGCTGGCCATACTTGGACATAGAGCCTTCAGCTGATTTTTCTCTATCTCAGTAATACAAGTAAAAATTTTGGCCAGATACTGCTTTTTGAGTCATCAACATGGCACCTCTTACATGCTCAGAACTGTTTTTGCTTCTATCTGAGGTCTCATTATAATCTGACTTTTTTATACACAGTCCCTTTTATTTGAAGAACTCAGGGAATGTCTAGGCCTTCAAAATAAATGTGAATGTAAATGACTGAGCAGCACAAAGGCAGATTTGGAAGTAAAGCGCACCAGGCCTCTGTCCTTGCAATGCAGAGCACAGCAAGAGAATGTGGGAAATTCTGGTTTTCAGTGTATCTAAGCAAAAATATTTTCTTTTCCCTCTTAACACCAAAGCTTGGGCTTATTCCCAGAATCAGCTCTGTGGAGAACTTATGCAGTGAAAAGGATTTAGATGAGTACCAGAAGTATCACTGTATTGAAATTGCATCAGAAGTTGGACCTCACGTCCTGCCCGAAGTGTGTGCACGGCTCATAGTGAGCATGTCAGCCCGTATTCACAACGGAGCTGTTGGTAAGGAGCAACCTGCACAGGCAGCTCTTTTGGACAGTTACTGGTCTTCCCTTGAGGTTGTAGGATAAGTTGACTGGAGAGCTTTCAGCCCATGGTGGTGTAGGTAAGTAAAGCCAATCAGTGTGTGGTATGTATTGACATGCAGGATATGTCCCGCTGAACCCTGAGTGTGCTGCAAACACCTTTTGCTGGCACGGCTCTTGGAGTCCGTCACACCTGATGAGCTTCATGGAGCAGCATGACAAGGACTAGGGCAGTGCTTGTGTGTTTTCTGAAGAGCATTTCAATCAGATGCAGCTTCACCAGATGGCCAAAGCAGTAACTGTCCTACTTTTCTGGCTGCTGTAAAATGACAGAGGAGTTTTTAAGCCCTCTCCCTGGATGCTGCAGGCCAGCTGGATGCCCTGGCAGGACCCCAGGCATGATGGTACACCAGCTGACGTGCTGGAATAGATTCACTAAGAAAACCTCGGTGGTGTCCCAGAAAGAGGACAGTGGCAGGTGGGGTTTGAAGCCCCAGAAAGTCTCCTGCCCCTACCACGGAAAGGGCAGCTGGGCTCAGTGGCTCAGGAGACTTCCCTGGTGTTGGACCCAGAGAAATGGAGCTTCTCTGCACTTCTAGTAATAGGAGGCGCCTTTCTGGACAACTTTGGTGGCGAGCTCATTTCAGGGAGCTTTGCCTCCAATGGACCTGATAGCATCTTCTTGGTTTGGGCTACTTTTAGAAGGACCGATGCCTCACTCACACATCACATGATGTGGTCATAGCTGTGCAGCCACAGACCCCCCTCATTTAAGTTTAGGCTGTGCTGACTTCCCATTAGCCCGATTCCCATAGTGATGGGATTCTCCCAATGAAACATGGCACTTTGGCTTTCTAGCTCCAACGTCTGAGCATCCTGGACAAACACCTTCTGTGAGTTAGCAGACCAGCTTCACTCAACAAGTTAGTCCAACGTGTCCAGAAAGCAGCAAACAATACACATGTGCAGGCTGTATAAGTACTGCTTGCAGGTTATGTCCAATGCTGCAGCTAGACATAGATTTATATCAAACCCTCCTAGACTTCAGGATATCTCCATTTTTGACCTATGTTTTACTATGCCTTCTTCTGTCCTATCTCAAATATGTGCTGAAGGCAGTGGCCTGAAAGTGACAGCTTCAACACCAAGACTTGTGCTGGTACCTGATACACCATCAACGCTACACCATCAAATAATCCAAGCTATGGCCATCAGTGGTTAGTGAACCTCTGATGAGAATAATCAAGCTCTTTCCTTCCTACTTTTAAATGTAAAACCTGCAAGTCTGCTAGAGCAGTCATACTCCTTTATAACCAAACCTGTTTTGATTTTCTTTCCCCTTGGCAGCGTGTAAGTGCAATCCCCAAGGGTCGCTGAGTGCCAGCTGCAGTAAACTGGGGGGCCAGTGTCAGTGCAAAGCTAATGTCATGGGACGCTGCTGTGACACCTGCTCTGCAGGCAGCTACGGCTTTGGCTTCCACGGTTGCTACGGTGAGTACTTGGCAGCCAGCACCAGTATCAGTACCAGTATCTGGCTCTTTATTCATACCCCAACTTTTTAGGACTATGAATCCATGATTATGTGTGAAGCAACATAAAAAATGTTTCCACGAATAATGAATTTTCCATCCCCACTGCTCACACTGCCTTAGAGCAGTGTCAGCGATGAGCAGTGTTGGTGGGAATATGTTCAGGACACAGCTTTGCTTTTGGTGTTTTCCAGCATGCGAGTGCCACCCACAAGGCTCGCTGAGCGCACTGTGTGACCAGGTGACGGGGCAGTGCTCCTGCCGCCGGGAGGTGGATGGTCAGCGCTGCAGCCGATGTCTGGCTGGATATTTTGGATTTCCCCACTGCCGTCCTTGCTCTTGTAACGGTTATGCAGAGCTTTGTGACCCGGTGACCGGAGTGTGCCTGAACTGCCACGGGTTTACAGCTGGAAGCCACTGTGAAAGGTAAGTTGATGGGCAGTGCTGCAAAGGTCACCCAAACACTGGTGCTCTCTGAAACACATGTGTAGCTGGGGGACCACCTACATCCCCATGAATGCATCAATGACCTTAACTGGAAACATACCAAAACCCGGGATTAAACTGGGCTTAGCTGCTGAATGGCAGGTACCTATTTGTTCAGCAAATGCATGTGGCAATGTGCATGTGGCAATGTGGGAGGACTGCAGGCATGGCATGCATGCAGCATTGCGGCAGGCTCCCTGCAGGAAGGCATTTGAGACATCGGTGCCATGGCACCATGTGCTTGGAGACATGTGCAAGAGCTGCGTATGAGATACACTGACTCCTGCCAGCTTTTAAATTGCCAAAAGGCTAACCTTGTGCTGAATACTCATTTTAATACTTGCAACTATCTCTGAGGAGCTTAAATAAACATGCACTCTTTGGTGGTTCGTATTATTTCCATATGACCAGCAAATGACTTTTCCCACATGTTCCAGCTCTGTTCAAAACAGTGCTCCTCTTTTTTATTCTATACACTGGCAGCAGTATCAGAGTTCAACATGGACTTCAGAATTAAATTTGTTAGCTGTTTAGTTTAGTTTGGCTGGATTGTACCTTGTCATTCACTTTTAAGAGGGTTTCCCCAGGAAACGTATTGAGCTTTTCTTGCAGTGCTTTTGGACAATACAGCCTTTGGCTATTGTGCTTGCAGGTGGCAAATAATAGATTAAAAATGGGAGACTGAAATACTTGTTGCCCTGTACCTCTGCAGGAGCTCCAGACCCCAGGTTGAGGATAATTGAATAGCCAAGACTTTTAGCCTGTCTTGCATACATATAGAGAATTGTGTTCCCATTTGCCATAGGAAAGCAGATCAAAGACTGAGGATACTTCAGAAGCCACTGCATTGCCGCAGCTGTGGGGCCACAGGGGGCCGGGATGCCGAGGTGGTGGTGGTGGTGGGCAGAGTGGTGAGGGTGGCTGAGCCTCCAAGGAGCTCCCAAAGCCCCCCGCCTGTCTGGGTAACAGCACAGCCACCACCGCCTCGAAACAGCTGTCACCCCAGGTTTGCAGAACATGTCAGAGAGAGCATGGCTGATTTCAATACATATGCTGCATCTAAAATATGCAATATTCTCTGAATGAATCGTTGCTTTTTTGCCCATGCCAGGACTTTCTAATGTCATGCCAACTACTCTTTGTGTGTATGTATGGAAATAGGTGAATGTATGTAGTGGTAGGTGAATATACAGAATTTTTACAGGGCAGCTTTTAGCTGTCTATGCAAAGCATGTGTGATACATCATATGTATATATTATCATTTAGATTAAAATTGTTCCAGAGTAGGTGAAAGTTTTCAGACTTTCCTTGAAAAGAAAACATATGGGTTTTTTCTTTTTGCTCCAGATTTTAGGAATGCATCTCTGATTTTCCATTTTAGAACACCTTTGAAGTTTTATATATCTGTACCAATTAATGGGGATAGCATTACAATGACCAGGAATGTTGAATTAATTATACATTCACATAAATTGATTCACCTGCAGGGACTGAAAGGAGCACTTGACAATTTCTGCTGCTTTGTGCTGACTGCTTTGACAGGTGCGTGGACGGCTATTATGGAAACCCTCTGAGCGGAGAACCCTGCCGCCCATGCATGTGCCCAGGGGCACCTACAAGCAATAGGTATTTTGCACGTTCCTGTTACCAGGACCCCCAGTCTGCACAATTAGTCTGCAATTGTCTCGAGGGATATTCAGGTATGAAGCAAAATAAGGACTGGTTTTGATTCTATTAAAATTAATGTAAGAGAGAAAAATTACCATCCTCCACCCATCATCTGTTCAGAAGTGACAAGTAACGTAATGGTAATAAAATAGATAAGAAAAGTTAACACTCAAATTTACTGAAATTAGGTGGGGAAGTCCTGATGGAGAAAAGTAGGAATTGTACAATTAGTGTTTGAAAAAGGGATTCACCTACGTGGATACAGTGAAGCCATTAATTAATCTGATGGCATTCTCTGGAAACCTCCTCCTTTGCAGGGGCACTACAATAACCTGGTGGAGAAAGGAGGGGAGAACTGCAGTTGCTTGTTACCTCTGAAAAACAAGCATTGGAATACCAAATCAGAAAGAACAGGGCATCAAAGAGAGCTGATAACATTTCCTAACAGAGAAAATCTTTCTTCATATAGAGGAATCTTGCTTTGACATTATGCCCAAAAGTGACTGTTTCACTGTTCAAATGGTCACTTTAGAAATGAGCTTTCCATTCTCAGCTGTCTCAAATGCAGATATTTTTGCAGCAAACTGGTGCCTTGCTTCCTAAGATCCCGTTGACTTAGCTTGAATTTCTGCAGGTAAAACTGAAGATACTTCCCACTCCCTGGGCATTAGAAAGACCTCCAGTGATGGAAGCAAACCCTAATGGGAAACACTGCCAAAAACTAACCCAATGCTGTCATCTTTACTTAGGCCAGGTTCCTTTATAAGTCATGAGCAGTTTTGTTTGAGGAATTGCTGTAGGGCTAAAATGATCCTTGTTGGTACTCAAGGGGAAGGGGGGTACTCAGGGGACTTCAGTCCTCACAAACCACCACAATCCTCAGTTCTGGACTTTCTTCCTCCTCTTCCTGCCCAGCAAGTTTCTTGGTCACCCCCATGGCACTGGGCTTACTTCCTCAGACATTGTGAAAGGCTCTGGTCTTGAGGACCACGGCAAAGGAGCAGAGTCCTTGGTTGAGGATGAGCCAGTGGATGAGGTCCCAGCAATGCCAGCTTGCCCAGAAAGGTTTCTGAGATGCAAAGAGGTAGCACCCCAATCAGGCTGGGCATTGGGATAGTGTGCAGAAGTAACTGCAGTGCCAGCAAGCAAGGACAGAGCGTCCCAGAGCTTGTCTGACCTCCTGGGGATCCTCCAGTGGGTTACAGAAAGGAGGGCAGGTCTGACGGGCTCTGGGTTGCTCCGGGAAAGGGCACCCCCCACCATCCCATGCTGCTGTCGGGGTGAAGGGCCCAGGGAAAATCCTGCAAATATGGCCAACCCTGACTACTACCATTGAAAGGACTGCCAGAAAAAGATGTTTGGAGGTGTTGTGTGAGGGGGTACCTATTTAATCCTACTGAGAGAACTTCCTTGGTAAAAACTACTTGGTATGAGGAGAGTGCATTTCCATCAGATTTCAGTGTGGGAGATGTAATTTAAACTGATCATAGGATTAAAGGCCAACAGTCTCAAACAGGTGGATATTTTCCATTGGAAATGTGCATTTGAACAGGCAGTCTGAATCTTTTAACAGTATTACTGGAAGTTACATGTTTCACTTGAATTCCCAACAGCCAACAAATATTTTTACCTTCCTCTCCAACAGGCAATCGGTGTGACGAGTGTCCTAGTGGGTTCTACAAAAACCCAGGCAGCCCTGGTCTTGACTGTGCACCATGTCCCTGCAATAACAACATTGATGTGACAGACCCTGAGTCCTGTAACAGGGTCACCGGGGAATGCACCAAGTGCTTACACAACACCCACGGAGCAAACTGCCAGTTCTGCAAACCAGGGTATTTTGGCTCAGCCCTCGATCAAAGCTGTCAAAGTAAGCAAGCAACAGTGCTGCAACTGAGTAATACTACCAAGAAAAGTTTTAAAGAAATTAGGCTATAAGGAGAGGTTAGCCCTTGGAGGGACAGTAAAGCTAAAGCAGATCAATGAAGCAAAATATGAAAATACCAAATATATTTCTATCCAGTCATACAAATAACTGTTAACATGGCATCAACTGAATTCTTTGTCAACCAAGTCTCACTAAATCTCATACTGAATATCACCTCTAGGAAATACTCATTTGTGAAATGAAATCAGTACTTCCTGTTAGAAAAATAAATGTGCGTTCAGCCCATTCAGGATGGAATCAAAAGTAAAGGAATCAAAGATAATTGTTTATCCATGTTGCTGGCTGATGTCAACTAAGCAATGCTCAGTTAACCAGATGATCCCTTGCTGAGCTCCCTGCCTTACTAGTTGTTTTCATTAAGTGGCTAGAAAGAAACTGTTCAGGCAAATTAATAGATTCCATGAGGACACTGTCAATAACTCAGCACTTTTAACAGAAAGGTTGTAAGAAAAAGCAAGGCCTATGTTTCTTCCCAACATTTCTCAAAGACTATTTTCACAAATGTGCCTGACTGAGGGTCTAATTTCTACAGGCCAGACAATTATAGGTATTTTCAAGAAACTTTTTTTCTGGGAATCTCTAAAATACAGTTCAAGCCCATTTCTTGTTCATTCTTGGAAGATGTCTGTTAGAAATGGTTAAGCAAGAACTTTTGGCTCCTCATAAACAAGGTTTCTTATCTTACTTGGCTTACTGGGGTTTCCCACGCTGGATAGTGCCCACTGTAAATCAGCTTCTCCTTACCCAGCATATTTAACATTTCATTCTAACAAGATTCAAAATTCACTACACCTTCATTTTTTGTGCCTGTTTTAAAAGTACTGAACATTCCCAGTAAGCTTGCTCAGAGCGATATATAAGCTATTATAGAAAGATAATGAAAGCTGTATGAAATTAAAAATGTGTTCAAGATTACTAGAAGTAAACCTACAGCGTGGGCTTTATATACAGCTTTGATTGTCCATCAACTGCCTATATTATCATCTGATGTAGTAATGGTCCTTCTTTTTCCAGGATGCACATGCAATCCGGCAGGTGTTTGCCCTGCCATGTGCCCAGGGGGGGACGCAGCCTGTCTGTGTGACCCAGCCACGGGAGCTTGCCCTTGCCTGCCCAACGTGGTGGGCACGACATGCGACCAGTGTGCCTCTGGCTACTGGGACCTGGCTAGTGGAAAAGGATGTCAGATCTGTGACTGTGATCCAAAAAACTCCCAAAGCAACCAGTGCAACCAGGCAAGAAAATTCCTCTGCTTTCTGGGAACCAGGGTGGTGGTGGTTTGGTATGGCATGGTGGGGACTCTCTTATAAATGAGGGTAGTTTTTTGTCATGCTCCCTGAAAACAAGAAGCCTGTGGAATTTCGCAGTTGGCGTGATCACACTTTGAGTCCTTATATGAAACATGCTGTTCTGATAATGTGGCTCTACTTGTAAGCAATTTCTCTTTGCCTGTGTGTTTCTTTGTCAAGTGGATCTTAGAAATAATTTATAAGAAAATGTCACATAGGAAAAAGCTGCCTTGTAAGTATATGTATAGGGAAGAAGGAAGTCCAGAGTCTTATGAGTATTTTTTTAAGTGTTTATTTTCATAAAGTAGCAGCTGTGGCCATTAAATTAATCATGCCTCATCTATCAGAGTGCTAGAATACCTTTTCTCATCTTTAATTCCTGTGCACTTTTTATAGCTAGAATGTAGAAAAAATAAAACAGCGTTTCAGAATAGAGAGGTAAAATTGTGGTCCCATGGACACAACAGCAATTTTGCTATTGACTTCAGAGCACCAGGAGTTTACCCCAAGCTCTTGCTCATGTGCTTTCGCATTTTCTTTTCAATATGCTTTCTGTTTGTTCCAGTTTATTTAATGGATTTGTTATTTTTCCTAGCAAATGTAGCTCTTAACCTCAAAGAACTATTACTGCTTTTCTGAGTTGTACCAATTATCAAGCTGTAATTCCCTGCAGTTTAATTTAATAGCTGAATTCCAAAACAAACTTTCTAGGGCAATGTGCATAATGTACCCTCGAGGTTTTCAGTTACATATCATGTAGTTAAAAGTTGAAATCTTAAGATGAGTACTTTGTTCCAGCAAAAAAAGAGAAATTAATCTGTTTTGCAAAGGAAGAGAATCCTCTCTGAGATCATAGTCAGAGGATGAGTTCTCAAAGAGCATCTGTAGACTGGAACATACAAAATCTTTCATATTAGTCAAGTAAAGCCACCTCTCAAGGTCCATTTTGTTTTCACAACCTTAAGGAGGAAGATGGGAAAGGTGGGCCAATACTGTATAAACCATGGTGTTCAAAGACTGTGTGCAAGCAGTATCACTGCAGTCCCCGTACAGCTATATGATAGAAGTCATAGGGAGAAAAAGAAACCCAGTAAATAATGTATATCCAGCCATATGACTCTGCAGGAAGTTATTTAATCCTAACTGTCTTTACAGCTTACAGGCCAGTGTCCTTGTAAGCTAGGTTACAGCGGAAGGTGTTGCGATGAATGTGAAGAAAATTACTTTGGCAATCCCCAGTCACATTGCATTTGTAAGTATTACTAAGTGGGGACAACTGGATTAGAAACTGCCTCAGAAGAAACATTTACCTTTTATATTCATAGGGGAGATGTGACACACATCTAGAGAAGCAGGCTGTCATACGTTTGTGTGTATGAGATGGATGAAAGTGTTTATATTATTTATCTATATTGTTCCTTCTATGGTTACGATGGGACCATGGAAGTTAGAGATGAAAAAGAACCATTAGCCAGGCAGCCCACTTTGCTCTAACTCAAACACCTGTTTGCTTTTTTTGTCTTGAAATGCACGATTGTACCTTTTGCATGTGTTAATCCCACGGAAAAGGAACAACTGGATGTAACTTGCTGTCCCTTTCTTGCAGCATGCAAGTGTAACCCGGAGGGAACCAGCCAACCCAAGTGTGACAAAGCCACCGGCGCGTGTAACTGCCGCGCTGGCGTCACTGGCCGGTTCTGCAACCAGTGCGGCCGCGGCTTTGAGAAAGACTTTCCTTCTTGCCGTCAGTGTCATCTTTGTTTTGATCAGTGGGACACTGAAATTACTGCCCTCGCTCAGACTGTTCAGGGGTTAATGAGGTTTGCTGCAAACCTTGAAGACAAAGGAGGACGAATGCCCAGCTGTGACATGCGCTTCAAAGCCTTTGCAGATGCCATTTCTGAAATTGAAAGAATTTTGAGACATCCTGTTCTTTCACTGAAGACCCTTTCAGGCATCAAGGATTTTCAGGGCTATGTTCAGTAAGGGCTCAGCTGCTCCTGAAAAAATCCCTTGGCTGAGAAAGCAGTCTTCCCTGGGGCTCCAGCAGCCATCCCTATACATCAAGTCCCACTTCTGATCAGCACACAGATACTGGAATGCTAAGTCACTGTTTTCAGTACATCTGTGAACAAAATAATCCTTATAGTTATTACCTGTCACCCACAGGCATATACTTAGATGCTGGAATTTTCCAGTTCATCCTAAGGGTTTTCTAAATAAGCCATTACAAGTAAATGTTTTTGCTCATTTAGAAATTTATCTCTTGTCCTCTAAAATATTGTGTATCTCAGTTCTAGTTTAAGAATAATCCGGTCTGACTTCTGCATAACTGCCATTTCCCTTTCAGACAAAAAGTAGCACAAATGAATCCCCTTCCCAGTACACTGTATGAGCTTCCTGACCTTAACCAGAACATAGAAGACATTGGGGAACAAGCTGACTTAGTGTATGAACTTCTACAACAGAAAATACATCTGCATCAAAGCTTTCATTACTTGAATCTCAAAGGTAAGGCAGCCAGCAATTAATTGAATTAATTGAATTAATTTCATTTTCCATGGAATTTCAGAATTTTTTTCTCACCATCAAACCGTACAATATTTCAGAGATCCCTAGATTTTAGTTTCCCATGGTAGTGCAAAAATGTAAACACTAACAACATTTTATACTGACTTCCCCTCCCTTTTTCGTAAAAGGCAATGATTTCTAGCATCCTAAATTTCAGATGCATGTGCCAGGGTCATGTCAGTCAGAAGTCTCATGAATCCCGATGTTTACATCAGGATTTAAAAGCCACCCAGTTTCACAGTTAGACTCACAGCTCATACAGTAGCACAGCAAAGGACTTTTTCCCCACTTCTGACTCCTCTTGCTCTTAGCAATACTTAAAGAATGCTGTACAGCCCTGGTTTGTTTAATTAAAGCAGAGAGTCATAGTGCAACTTCTTAGTGTTCCCATGGGAAAACACATGACTTTATGTGGTGAGGAACTAGCTCTCCATCATCAAAAAATGTGAAGTCAGAACCGAGTTCCTTGGCATTTGTGAAAGAATTAGACTGTCTGTGCTTGAGCTAAGTATAGTCTCCATCAGCTGCTAATAGCAGTAATGACAACGTCACAGACTAGTTTCTGGAGAAAGATGGGGATGTATCAGTTGGGGATCTTGAACAGATGCTAGATCATCCACAGTGGCAGGAGATTGTCAGCAGTATTCTCTCCAAAGAGATAGCTGCCAAGATATGAAGCCCCAGAAGATAAGGTGCACACCAAAGAAGACACGAGCTACAGGCAATGCACTCCCATTTACAGTTCCTCTGTGTTTTCGTTTGGGCAAGAAAAAGATTGGCGTAGACAAGATGGAAAAAAAGAAGGAAAATCAACAAATATAAAGCCGAGGGAAAGGAAGAGAGGAAAAGAGGGATTAATTAAGATTTAGGGCTCCCCTGCCCTGTTGTACTTGGCAGTGCCCCTGGGGCTGGCTTTTCTGCTCAGGTCCCTGTGTGAGTGGTCAGCACAGCTCTCTCAGGCTCCGCTTTCCAATTCAACTGAGTCTTGTGCAGACTCTAAGAAAGGCAGGAAGGCAAAGAGACAATAAATCCCAGGGAGGTCAGTGGATGCACAGCTGAAGCATCCATGGTGCTCTCTGGTCATGTTCCAAACCGCTTTATCTTTTGGCCTCAGGAGATGGATAAACAGCCCTATAAAAAGCACATGGGGGTGTGGGGAGGGGAAGACCTTGAATTTAAGCTGAATTTCTGGTCAGGGCCACAAATACTCATTGGTCCTGCTACCAAGCATCTAACAGCACAGAAATAACATTTCCCTCAAGACAACCAGCTTCTCTGATATCTGGGAGAAAGCCTGGCTCCCTCACCCCATCTTCCTTTTGGAACCAGCAGCACATCCTAGGTATGGCTCAGTCTGCTTTCTCCTCTGTTGTTTTTGCTGGGGTAGAGCATGATAGGGCCACGCACACCATCTGGGACACATTTGGCACTTGTGCTCTAGACACATGTGGGGAATGGGCTCCTACCTACCTCTCTTTGCAGAGCATCAGGACTCGGAGGCTTCCCCACAGGCATACATACAGCCAGCTGACCTGGAAACGTCAGTATCTAATAATGAATTAAAATCACTGGAAAAAACAAGACGCAAGTGTCCTTAAAAGAATGTTTGCAGTTTATAAGATCTCATTAAATTATGGTTTTCCAGCCTTGGCCCCTGGCTTTGCAGCCACTGTGGTATGGTAATGCAGTGAGCACAGCTTCCTGGGCTGTAAATCAAGCCTGTGCTAAGATGCTGTGTTTAACGTAAAGGAACTTGGGAGCTCTACAGCTCCATCACAAACCGAGCGTGAAAAATGCATTTGGGCCACTTAATGGAGAGCTGAATCACTGTAAAATATTCCTGTGATGGAATTGTTACACAGAAAACAGTCTCTGGCTTAGATACAGAGTTACAGCAGCCTCTTGCCAGGTATTTTGTATTAGGAGCTAACTTTAAACTGTATGTTGTTTCCAAGAGTTACACGGTAAAATAAATAGCCCTGGTTTCACACGATAACTAAACATTGTTCAGCTTCAATCAAAGCAAGGCCAAGGACTTTAGAGCCTGATTTGAAGCATGCAGGACTTGATGAGTGCCTTGTCATTGACTTCAACTAGTAACTGAGTCAGTTAGCAGCACAAAGAGGGATGTTAATCAATGACTTCTAATGTTTTTTCACTGCCAACACATCAGTTCTGGCTCATTGCACATACTTCTGCCTGAGGATCTGGGGACAACTTTGGATTCTCTGGAGACCTGGGAAGCCTCAACAGTAGCAGCTTTAAATTATGTGTTTTGCAAAAGGCCCGACTCCTTTCCTTCGTCTATTAATCTGCAAAAAATGTAATATTCTCCAACCCTTTTGAGTCTGCTTAAGGGAAAGCTTACACTAAGCAAACAAGAAAGACTCTTGCTGGAAAGTATTTTTTGCCTGGCCTACAAGCTTTACATGGAAATGCTTTTTTTTTTTAATGCATCAACCCTGAAATTGGATTTTCCAGAGCCAAAGAAAACTCATAAATTCCCATTTGTAATCTAAATGTTGGCCTTAGTTCAGCAGACCATTTAACTTTTGGGTGCTATGCTGAACAGACAGGACAAATGCTTTCCTGACTCACAGTCAGAGAGCTGATCATTTCATAGGGTTTACAACTGGCAGAAACAGTTCTCCTGCATAAACTTCAAAACGGCATAAATGGCAGGAACTTTATCAAATCAACAACAGCAGCAATGCATGAGCTACTGATGAATGCAGATCAGTAGCAGCTTTTGTCATCTTCCATTGGCTTCTCATATACCTTGGACTCTGAAGAATGACATGGGTTCCACTGTATTTGCTTCTATTCTAGCAGGATTTATGAGTCAATAACTATTCCTGTTTGGCAACTGGCTGAGTAAAGGATTAAAAAGCTTGACTGAGGAAATGACAGCTCCTGTCCCTCCCTGCTGTCCCGAATCAAACACCAGTGACAACAAATGTAATCCCCTGTCACTATTTGTCCAGAATTCAAGTAAATACATGAATTAAATGCCACAAAAATACAGTCAGTACCTAAACCCTATTTTTGTTGCTACAGATGCCATCAGCAATGTTAGGAAACACTTTGAAGTATCATTGCTGGCAGAACAGAAGACCAGTGGGACAATCCCTATTGTAAGATACTCAGAGTACACCAGGATCCACACACTCACTATGTTGGGCCATCAGGCCTTGAAAGTAAGCAATGTGCTGGAACAGCTCAAGATGATCAAGATCCCTGACATTCAAAACTTGAATGAAAAGGTAGGTGCTGTGAATTTTGAATGGGAGCTGAACAAAAATCTCTTTTTTGATGCTGTTGGTATGTTTTATTCTAAGAGGGTGCTTACATGCATTTTTAAATCTGGAAAATGACACTTCCCTGGAACAGATATGCAGTCACGTCAGAAACAGCTGCACTTTTCAGCTGTGGTTACTACCACCCTTCTGGAAGCCATTGCTCCCAGGGCAGACCCAGCACAAGGAACTGTTTAAGCACTCACTAGTCTCAAGAGGACGTCGGTGTAAACTCAGAAAGATTAACCCCAACCTCCTCCATCAGTAACTTAAGCTAGACAGAGCAACTTTGCCCTGGAGTGGATGGGGAGTTTTCACGTATCCTTTGCATCACCCATGGGAGAGGAAGGGATTTCTGTGCTTGTGCAGGGCAGCAACGAATACCTGATAGCACCTTCAGCCAGCCCTGCCAGATCTGGAAGAGATCATTCATCTAGGCCTTTAGCCTCCACATCTGCGTCAAACTATATGGAAAGCTAGACATTATACCATGTTGTGTGAGAGGTGATCTGGATCCATTAGAACAAGCCGTTGACCCATGGGCTGGATATGGCCAGGGGTAAGTTTCAACCCTTTTGCCATAGAGGAGTGACGCAAGGGTCTTAGTGCAACACACAGAGCCCAACAAATGGCTCCGGCAAGGATGCTCAGAGCCATGGGCTGCCATTGCATCCTTCAAGTCAGGGGAGGAGGACCTATAACTGGCAGTGACATCCATCTTTGGAGAGACTGAGACCACCATCTCTTTGGGAAAAATCCCATCCTATGTTCAATGTTCATATGATGTCAAACATCTTCCTTCCCCCAGGAGTGTATCTCAGGCCCCCAGAGGAGTCCTGACATAAGCATCTTCCTTATTGCAGATCTGTGGTGTGCCAGGACACCAGCCCTGTATCACAGCAGCCTGTGGGGGAGCTTTGTGCCAGGACAGTCATGGACTCAGGCAGTGTGGTGGCCCAAACTGCAGCGGAGCTCTTCCTCTCTCCACTGATGTCTTCAGGAAAGCTGAGGGGACTGCCATGTTGCTAAATAACTTGACTACTCAGCTACGGGAACCTGAGAATCAGGTGCTGTATATCAAACCTGCATTTGTTCAGTGAAATGGATAGAGGATGAGATTTGGGAGGTCAGAAATCTACAAAAACTCACCTGCTCCTTGGACAAAGAGCAGTGACATAGTGATGGACCCTGTCCCAACATCATAGACCTATCATGGTTCAGTAATGGGAGTATTAGGTGCCAGTCCCACCAAGAGACTGTGGCTCTAGCTATGCCTTCATCTTCCGCACGGCTGCCAAGATCTCACGGGTCATGGTACCACGTGCCTATGGAAGTTGGTGGCATTGGGCTAGTATTGTCTATATTTTTATTGGGAAAGATTCAAATGGCACCATTTGTCAGTAGCCTGAGTATGGTCCATACTTATTGCAATGGGATTACTGCTGTGCATAGCATTAAGCTCTATTTATACAACTTCATTCTACTCTTACGTTTGCTGTTAAATGATTTTTGCTAATAATTTCAAGACAAAGCTTTTCTACCCCCAGTGATGTTTAGAAGGGCATCAAGTAGTCAGCTGTACTGCACAGTAGCAGTGAAAAATAACTCAAGCAAAGTCTGGCCAATACAACACGTGCCAAGGAAACAAAATGGGTAAATCCCAAAACACCAGTAAAGACAATTTGTTCTTATTAACAATCAGAGATGATGCCTGTTACAGTAATAGGCAAAACACATTTTCCAACAGAAATGTCATTCTGCTGTGGCTTTGTCCTGTCCCTGCAGGGTGCCTGGGCATCGATTTCCTCTTTTTAAAATGCACGCAACACTCTGCATCACAGCTAACGGGTTTAGAAATGAGCAATCGGGGCACATGCCTGGCACCCCAGGATACAGAGGGGCAGCAGCAAAAGGCATCTGCTGAGGTGGTGAGCGCCAGGCTGCTGGGACATTGCCTTTGGTGCTCACAAGCCTCAGGCAGCTCTATGATGAGTAAAGTATTCTGAGATGTTTTGGAAGCAAAAACATCACCATTTTTCTTGTTGCATGGGGAAACAACAAATCTCTTCCCTCCATGGACTGCAGAGAGGCGGTACCTGTGCATTTCCTTAAAGCAAAGCATAGCCCCCAGCAAAGCAAAATACTGTTGCAATTAAATGATGAATCTAAAGGTCTCATTTAAATTACCAAGAATACTAATTTAATGGCAAAATGTAACTTTAAAGACAAGCCTTAAACTCTACCTTCCTTATTTGTGTCCTCTTAAGTGTATATTTAACAGCCAGTCCAACGTGAAAAGGCAAATGAAATTATGTGCCTTTTCTGTGCTGAATCTGATCACTGACATGCTGCAGTACTGCAATAGAAAATAACAGTCAGCACCTTCTTCTAGAAACAGAAGGGGCTGTGCTTTAGCAGTGGTTGCAGAGAGAGAAAAATGCTTGATTTAGGCTTTTTCTGAGGCCAGATGAAGACCAAGATGTAGCAACTTCTGGAGTTCCCCAAAGGGGTCTCCTACTACTTTTCAAAGCCACATCAAGTGATTCCAGCTGAGGCTTGGATCAAAATTATTTTTCTGTCAGAGCTCAACTTGCCAAGCAATGATAGATAACCTCCACAAAATGGCATTGCTATTTCTAATAATATTTCCAGGTTGAAAGCATTAGAAAAATGGCAGAAGACAGTAAGTTGAAAGGCTCACAATTTAATGGGCAACTGGCGAGAGCTAAGAATCAAATTGAAGTTGACGGAGAGATCACTAAGGAGTTCATCCAAAAAGTGAAAGACTTCTTGTTAGGTAAATATGCAAAGTTCTTTTTGACTCATTTTTAATATATATTCCAATATAATATAGCATAATAGATGGCCAGCAAATTATCTAGCTGTATACACATGAAATTTCTTGTCTACCTCCTGATCTGTGCAATCTTTTTCAGTCCCTTTTTTTCTAGTGCTTTTTTTTCCCCAGGTGACAGTACTTTTCCAATAGATCTGTTACATTCTGATTGTCCTCCTTTATTAATGTGCTTAATTTGAAGCATGCAAGTAATTCTGTCAGTTCCTGGTTTATCTGAGTAAAGGACTACTAAGATAATTTCATACAATATATAATGACCAGGCATGTCCAATGCATCCTCAAATTGTTATTCCACCCCCTTCTTCCAGGCCCATAAATAGAGGCTCTCTGTAGGGAGCGTGGGAATTAGGACACATACCACTCCATCATCTCCGTAAAGCTGAAACTTGAGGAATCAAAGGATTCTGGTAGAACTTCACAGCTCTCATAAAAATAACAAACCAACCATATATACCCTAAAATATTTTCCACCCTCGCAACTGCAGAAAAATGCTGTAAGAAATGCACCCTAAGTTTTTTTTACCAGAGTTCAAATGTGGTAGGATTTTTTAATCTCTTGAATGTAGCTGATCTCATAAGTTTCTAAGGATTGCATGTTGGCAGTCCTTTGGCATTCATACCTCTACATCCAAATGGGAGTGAGGACAGAGGACTTCCTTTGTTTGGGAACATTTAAGTTATTTTATTGAATTGGAAGAAAAACTCCATTTAGGTCCTTACAATTCTCATATTCTTATTTGATAGCAATTGAAAATTCCACTTTTGGCTCTTCTTTTGTTTCTTAGTAGACATATGGCATTTACTAACAATTATAAAAGCTTTTTTTCATTAATTTTTGTTTTGTAAATTGAAGTTTAAGAACAGTACCAGCTGAGATGCATACAGTTACATTCAATCAGCTGTACTCTACATTGATGTGAATGGTAATTTTAGATGAACGTATTTCTTCAGAAAATAGCTCTCAGGAATGCACTACTGTTTGCACAGTGAATGTCTTCTATTTAATTCTTGGTGAGTTACTTCGGAGCATTAGCACAAACATTTAATATGTATTAACTGTTTTATCACCCAAGGTCTTGTCTATAAAGGGAAGTGAGCAGAAAACAGAAGTGATGATGAGACTTCACAAGGCACTGACTACTCTAACTCTGTGTGCCTGTGCCTCTTAGCAAAGAACTAGGACGAGCACATTTGTACGGGGAGTTGTCAAAATACATTTTTTCTACTGTAAATTCCCATTACAGACTATCTGAGCCTGACCCAAGTTCCCTCTGTAGGTCAGCCTTTCTCATTAACTAGCGAAGGAACCACTTTCTCAATATTGTGGCGAGTCCAGGGAAGGGATTACACCCACTGGCCGGCTTGGAAAGCTCCATTCACACCCCACTCTCTCCAGCACCTCTTTGATCTGGGGGCTAAGGGAGAAATGGGCTCTGACACATCTAGCTGTGCTGTGCACCGATTTAAAACCTTCCGCAGGCTCAGTTCTACATCAGAATTTTAATAACCCAGTTCAAAGCGGGTTCAAATCCTCATTTTAGCCAGTTCTGACAACACTAACAGCAGTACCTGGAAGCATAATATTAAATTACAAAATGTTGGAGATAATTCTCTTACCCCCTTGCTGTGCCTGTCGGCTTTGTTCTCCCACATAACTCAAAGGGTAGGCAGCCATAATGATAATTTACATTTCACTGGGAGGAAAGAGCCGTTTCAGGATACCCTCAGCTCCATTTCTGTTGCAGATGAGAGCGCACCTCCAGAAGACATCGAGAAGGTGGCAAACTATGTTCTGCAAATAAACCTTCCCATGACTCCACGGGAGCTCACGGGCATGCTTGGCAAAATCAGGAGCATTATGAACCACTGTGAGAAGTACAAACTGAATGCAAGTAAGAGAAACAGAAAAAGGGAGGAAGCATGGACACTGCTGGTGGAGGCACAAGAAGCTGAGTGAGTAGGGTATTCTCGTACTGATGTGCCACTCCAGCTGGGATGGCACTGTGCACGGTAGGACTGCTCCGTACCCCAGGCAGTATCTTGGTAACACTGGAGGGAAAGTTCAGATCAAGGCAGATTTCAGCTTGCCATTTCCACAGGGCCTCTCCAGCAGGAAGGAATGAGCCATGACCGCTCAGGCTGTGGGAGCCGATGTGCTGCAAGGAGGCAGCTCCCGCCAGCTCTTGGCTCCTCCGCCTGCTGAGTCAAAGAGGCCAAAGCAGCTACTTACTTCCACATTGGACCTAGTGGAGCATTACATCTGGTTCACTGGGAGGTTTAAATATAGGTGAGACAGAACCAACAAGAATTGGGGAGGCAGAAAATATGTTCACCCATGCACCTTCCTTACTAGCAGTGCACCACCAGGCAGCCCGCAGCATCCAGCCTCACCTTTAATACAGCAGCTCATATACTCCCACACAAAGTCCCTTACTGAGGTTTTGCTTTGCCAACTTGCGAACCACAATTTTAATGGTTGTTGTTGGATTTGAGGGAACATTTGTGCATGTGAGCATGGGCGCATTTGAAATGTCTTTTTGCTTTGCTCTCCACACCATGATAATACACACGCTTCTATTTTTCCACTTTAGCAAAGCAGCTAGAGCTCTTCCACCTGTGGATGAAATCAATAATAAACTAAAAAATGTTGTGAAGTCCCAAGGATACTCCAAAAACACCTTCATAAAGTTAAATGAAGAGATACGAGGCATCAGAACTCAAATCTCACAGGTATCTTGCTGTAAATATTTCCATTTATTTACTACATACATTTTGGAAAAAAGATACTTCATCTCGAACTTTCCTTAATGTAAACTTAAATAAATAAAACCAGAATGTGGTGCAGATATGACACCAATTCCATAATGTTTAAGGGTCTCTTCGCCTGAATCAGTTGACATTAATCTCCCTCATTACCATGCTCTGCAAGCTGGATGGATGTTGCATAAGAAACCACAGCCTTCAATTGCTCTGTTTTAGGCTGAGAACCAAATGAACAAGACAATCGACAAACTAAATGACTTGTCAGCAAAACAGTCTAAGATGGAAGATGAAATTGCCACATTGCAGGCAAAAATGCTGATGAACAAGAATCAAGCTACAAAGGCGAGAGCACGGGCAGAAGCAGCACAGAAGCGAGCCCAGAATATTGATAACGTAAGCCCTTCTGTCACGTGTTAAGGGGAAAAAAGATTCCCTCCATGTTTAATAGTATTTTTGATTCAGAAGTGTAATTGTGTTACCCTCTCTCCTCAAAACTGTTAATGTTTTTCTTATGCCACACAGTGTAAAATGTCACAGGTTAAGAATAATTTTTTTTATTTTAAGGCTTCTGGCAATTAACACTTCTGTTTGCTTGAATGAAAGAAAACATACGCATTTCTCTGGCTACTCTGTGACATTTTTCCTATCACTGTGTATAAGACTCATAGTCACCATGGGCACCAGTAAACACAACAGAACAAATCACAAAACCAGGTATTAAAATACGTGAGCGATGGAAGCAGCCTGGCCATTCATCCCATGCCATTCTCCTTCAGAGAAAATTGCTGTGGGAGTTACTTGGAGTTTTTGGTTGGCTGAATGCTTTTCAGTAGCTCCAATTTTTGAGAGTGCAGCTAGAAATTTGCTAAATTGTGAGGAGAAACCAAGCACCCACAGCGCAAACTTGGAGCGTGATCAAGCTTCCAGGTTATAAGAAACTCAGGTGAAACCTAAATCGCAGCCTCAACAGCAACCTACATCAGCAGGGAATGGATTAGCCAGTAAATATTACTACAGCCAAAAATGTAAAAACACTAATGTTGCTACGGATAATTAATTAAGTTTGAATTAAGCCTCAAGGCAGAATGAAATTTACAGAAAAGCTCTATCAAAAGAAGTAAAAACAGTGTAAACTTTAAAAATCTTAAATTATATTTTCTTTACATCCACACACCCCCTTTAGATTGCTCCACTGTCCGTTTGTTTTAATTGATTTCTATCAGGGTTTGCAAAACATTGTTCAATGTACACTCATTATGGATTTTTTTTTTTTAAGATTTAAGAGAATGAGAGATTTAAAGTTTGGTTCAAAGAGGATGTTCAAAAAAAGTACAAAAATCTCCTTTGGTACATCAGATTAATTATGAGATGCTCTTAAACTAAGTAATGGCATTTTGTTACAGGAATTTGCTGACATTAAAAGAAAGTACACAATTCTTCAAGAAAAGCTAAAAGCCCAAGGACCTCCAAAAGTAACACTAGAAAAAGTAAAGCAGCTGAAAGAAGCAGCAGAAAAACTGGCTGAAGAGACTGAAAAAAAAATAAAAAGAATAACAGGTGGTGTTCTTACCTCCATAGCGAGCGGTGAAAATTGTGACAGTCATGAATTAAACTGAAGTCCTTGCCCATAGACACTGACAGACTAGGTTCACCTGAAATCAGGTTTAAAACAATTTAACTGGTGAAAATCCCTGCTTGAAGCTACTCAAACAGTTTAAAAGTAGCTGAATTGATTTGGCTTATGTACTTTTTCTGACATAAATTGGTTGCTATAAGCAGAGTTTAAGAAATGTCCATATAGGGACTTGCAGTGATTTGATTCAGACAGGTTAAAAACAGGACAAGTGCAAAATCTGCATAAAACTTGGCTGCAGATTTAGCTGGAAGCCTCGATTTATGCACTTGCTTTGGGCATTTGGACCTTAAAACTTCCCTCTGTGCTCTGTTTTTTCTTATGTTACCCGAGTGATGGCTTGTGTTACAGAGCTGCAGGGTAGCCATTTTCCATCAGTCCATACTTGCTCCCCTTCAGACATTATCTCTGAGCAATGGCAGAACAAAGCAGGCACAAATACTGGCTTGTGGAGACTGAAGCCGATGTGCCCTGGTCCTGCGAGGCTGTGGCGGGGAGGCAGAGGGGTCACGGGTAGTGGAGACCACGGCTGCTGCGGCCATACCGCCACCAGTCCTCACACAGCCCCTCAGGTGCGTTTAGAGGGTCACCAAAAAGGAAGAGCACATCTCATGTAATTATGCACAGGGAACCTAATCCTGCTTGTGGTGAAGGTCTGGGCATTCCCACTGGGAATCCTTGGGCCTAGGATCCTGCCAGGCTCAACGTCCGAAAATACCATGTAACATCAGCAAAACTGAAGCAGAAACTTCATCCCAGGAGCAAATTCTTCAGGACAGGATCCGAATAAAGATTTCGAGCATATACCTTGAGGAGAAGCATTAAGAGCATCCCAGTCACTCCAAATGCCCAGATGACAAATGCATTGGAAACAGGCAGTGAATAATGTGGTTTTGACTCATTATCAGTATATTTACATTGGTGTAGCTTCACAGGGACCAGCAAAAAATATTCCTGTAAATAAGGGAGACCTAAGCCCATTACGCCCAAATTGTCCAGGCTTTACACACATTGGTGGACACGCTGTTCCTCTGAGTGTTTCCATTTAAATCAGCTCCTTTAAGAGCTCCATGTCCTGTTCCATCCTAGCTGATGGACAAAAGCACATGATGAGAAATTAATTTCTTTAAGGCTGTCATGTTTCTCTTGCCATCTGGAAGCCAGACTTTTTCCTCCAGTTGCATATGTAACATTCTCCATTTGAAATGGGCTTATTGCCTCTAAAACTGCTGGGAAAAGAAATGCTGTTAATTCCTGGATTTTACTTACACAACAAATATGAGCATCATTGCATCTCTCTACTCTTCCAGATTTGGAGAAGAAGCTTCAGGACCTGAATCAAACCAAACAAGACAAGGCAGAGCAACTGAGACAACTAGAGGAACAAGTGATAGCCATTAAAAATGAAATCACGGAGCAGGAAAGCAAGTATGCAACGTGCAAAAGTTAGGGTCTGAACAGATCATCGGGTAAAATGCAACTGAAGCCTCCGTGCTTACCACCGCCTGAGCTTCCCAGCACAGAGGGCTGTCCTCTGTAAATACATCTGAAGGTGTCTGTAGTATTTTGGCACAGTGAATAATGTCATTTGCTCTTGGTTTTTTGTCCAGTTGAGCTTATATGGAAATAGGAAATACCCTTTAATAAACGAGCTGATTGAGTAATCAGGACATAGTCTTTGAGGGAGCTCTATAATACACTCCTGAGCACAGCCGAGGGCTTCTCACTGTAGGGGGTTGGAAATGCAAAAGGAGGATTGCGCAGAGACCTGCAGGTAACTGTCTCAGACTCCCAGCACGCTGTGTCTTCTGCTGAACCCTTCAATAACCTGTGGCTGTGCCACGACCCCACACGGGGGTACACAGACCGGAGCAATGCAGATGGAGGGCTGCAGGCTTCTGTAGCCATCCCTGCTGACAACCAACGGTGACCCCAGGGTACGATCACTCCTCCACCCCCATCTCTTCACTGAGACAGAGCAGGGGGGGCACTAGGAACCTCTGACCATGTGGGGGTCCCACTATGTTCACTGAAAATGCACAGCGCTGGGCCATTGGAGGTGGGTGACAGGGAGGCAATTCCCTAGCGCCCACTGGATGGCAGTGCACAGATGCTTACTGCCGAAAGCAACTTCAAAATCATTTGTCAACGTCCCTCCTGCAATGCCTATTTTTCTTATGCTTATAAGGAGTTTCCCACATTTTTCGTTAATGCAACCAACAGCTGGAGAATAATTTCAGCTCTTACATTTAAGCAGTGAGTCTAAAGGGCCACAAGTGTTGAAAAACAGTTTCTCCAGGTCTTCTCGCACATGCAGCACTTCACAGAAGTCAGGGTTCACTCAGTAGTTTCTTGTAGCCGTAAAGAACACAGGAATTGATCTAAATTTTAGTTTATACAATATAAAGAAGGAGACTGGGGCTAAGCAAACGCTACAGAAGGGCTAGGGTTTTAAAAAGCCTGAAGGGAGCTACGCCTCAGTTTCAACATCCCACCCTTGGTATACATACTCCTGCAGGATGCTGAACAGACTAACAATGGCTTTTCCTCTGTTAAAACCAGTCATGTCATTCCCAGCTGGACTGTCCCACAGCAAGCATCCACCATGGACTTCATTCAGCTGGGGTAAGGAACCCAGCGCTGCTTCAGAGCTCAAATGTAGCCCAGACCACATCTGTAAAACAAGGAATGCTCTGCAGGAATGTAGGGATCTTAGCATTTACCCGTCCTCATGGCAGCAGCACCCACAAAACAATCCTTATCTAAAAGCCAGCATTGTTTTGATCCAACAGAGATAAACCCTCCACAGTTACCACTCTGTGTTTAGGAGAGCTAAAATAGCATTCATTTGCTACTTGCGGTGGGGGGGTTGGGTGGGAATTGCTGGCACAGATGAGATTTCAGAGATACTCCTCTAATGCAAACCAGCTGTGCTCCAGGGCAATGTTCAACGCACATTTGCCATATAATAGCTTCTATTGTGAAAATGATGGAATCAAATTATAACTTCGATATAATCTAACAAAGACACCTGCGTGCAGGTATGCACGTAATTTGCTGTTTAGCTTTTTCTGAATTTTAGCACTTTAAAAAAATCATCTGTGAGGTGTGAGGCTTCTTTATAAGTCACTAGGCTGTAATCAGACGATGGTATTTAGATTGACTTTACCATAATGAAATCAAGCATCTCCGTTTTACTCAAGAGGACACAACTCACCACACTGCTCACACGCGGATCTCCAGGTAACGAAGGGTTTCCTGCAAGTTTCAATGTGGCCCTGCTGCACTGCACCTGAAACAGGCAAACTGAAGCATTTAGACAGAAATTCCCAATTGCATATAAACCAAAACTATTTCATTCATGGCTTTAAAAATCTGAATTCACAAGCAGAAAGTTGAAAGAGGACTTCCTCCTAAAATCCACTGTTGGCTGAGAGAGTTGTTGTATGGCTTCTGACAAGCTGCAAGGATGAGAAGTCTGTAAACACAAAGCAGTTAAACAGGCCTGGAGGGGAGACGGATCCATGGGGGGACACAGAAATTGCTGCAAGAAAAACGGAAACAGGAAGAAGAAAGTCAGCGTGGAGTCTAACCTCCCCTGCCTCCCTCCAAGCATGCTCACACACACAAAGCGAGCAGACCAGATGGGACCAGCAGCTACAGAACACCAAATCCATCGTGTGACAGCTTCTGCTGTTTACAACTGTGCAGCATTCCCCGTTGGAAGCGGCACAAAAACTTTTAAAGTGTTTTTGCAAAGTTAATTTCTGGGAAAATGCTGTATCTGGATCAAAAATACCTATTTTTAGTTCCCCCAGCTTGCTTTCTTGTGGGCAGAAGTGGCTTCAGAAAACTGTTTCTTGAAAAAAAATATTGACATCAGAATCTTGCTGTAGAGCATTTTTGACTTCAGTGACATTAATCAAAATGCAATCAACACTTAAACAAACCCACATATAATCAAACATATATTTAATAAAAAATGATCTCATCAGCTGTATTTGCTAGGCATTCAACCACTGCAGTGTTATAAGAAAATGGGTGATCAAGTGGGTCCCACCGAGGTCAAATTCTGAACTTTGGTTCTTTGAGAAGACTTCCAACCCAGCACAAACACAGACACCCCAGGACTGTAAAGCTGCTTCACCAACCACAAGGATAGGACGTGACACAAAATGGAATTTTTGTCATTTGAAGAATCAAATTAAAATACTCCCACTCGCTATTGCTCGTGAGAACTGTAGAGAGGGACGGACACGAACAAGTCCACTGCACCTAATTACCCACACAGTAAATACTGGTGGTTTTGGCTACCTCTGAAAGGTGACCATGGTTACAGGTGACAGTGGCCACCCTGGTCCGTGGCTGCAACTCCAACTCGATCCCTGACGCCGTGCAGCAGGGGCACCCCCAGGCTGGAACGCAGCGCATTGTCAATGCTGTCCGTGGCAAGGCACGAAGGAGCCTAACCACAGTGACAAGGAGCTCCAGAGGACAACTTTAGCCCATTTTAGGTTTAGGGAAGGATAGGACTTCTACAAGGCTATGAAATGGAAAAAAAAAAGGAGCAGAAAACTTCAACAAAAATTGAAAAAATATGAGACAGAAAAAAATCCAGTGGCAATGAAACACTCTGTTCTTGCACAGTCATACATGGAGTGATGCCGCTGCCCATCTGCCATGGACCGGAAGAGTTTCTAACCTCAGCAGAGTAAACCATTTTCTGTTAGTGGGACTAAATTGTTTGTTGTACTTAAGCTTAAAAACAAAGCTGTGCTGTGATTTACATGACAGGATTGTGAAACTGAATTAGTTTTGTGAATTTAGAAGACCACATTGCAGAAGAGGTTTAGAAATACAGTATCTGCTCTGTCAGCTTAAAATGGTTTAATTTCCTGGATATTTTTAATGAAACAGCCCCACGAGTTCTTCAATTGGGAGTCTTAGGTTATGTTTCAGACCTGGTGTTTAACCTCTAGGGCAAGTCACTTGGTATCTCTCTGTTTCTGCTTATCCATCTGTAAAATGAGAATGAAGGTATTTAACTACCTCGGCAGGGTTTGCTGGGACAGACAGACCGCAGTGTTTCCACTCTAGCACTGCAAATAGCGAGGGCAAAGTGTTCTTGAGGGATACCGGTACCTGGTAAAGATTTACACAAGTTTACGTGTTACACGTGCACAAGCAAAACTCGGGTATATAAACCCAGGCATCTGTCCCAGCCTGCACCCAGCCAGGGCTGCGCTCTTCAAACATGTCTATCCTTCATATCTGCTCCTCGGCATATATTTACCAGTAAGCCTTTCCCCTGGGTGCCGAGGGGACTCCGCCGCCAGCCGACAAAGCGCCCGTGTCCCTGGCAGAGCCCAGGGAACCAAAGCAGGAGGCTGGGAGTGCAGGGGGCAGCTCCGGCACAGCCACCCACCCCTCCCAGCTGCCCCAGTGCTCCCGGGAAGGCAGCTGCACCGCATGCTCCCAGCTAACGAGAAACAGCCGGGCAGTGGCCGCCCAGGCTCGACGGGCCTCTCTACCCACACCTGGGCCAGATGCAGCCATGTACGGCAGCATGGGCATCATCCCCAGGAACAGCAGTCCCGAGCGACCCGTGTTGGCACCACAGCACCAGGGGATTAGGGGCCATTGAGCATCACGCGTGGCGGTTGCCAACGCCCTGGCCCTTCTCTGGGTTTTGGGCCTTGCCACACAGGTGAGCTCCATCCACGACCCACCCCTCCCAGGTGCCCAGCTCCACCAGCACCCCCGGCAGAAGGCAGGATTGGGTCAAAACCCCCATTCCCGCACTGTTTTCCCACAAACTGGGGCAGGGAGAAGGGTCGCACAATCGGTGATCCCCCCATTCCACTGCTGCTCCCAAAGCTGGAGCGCAGCGGGGAGGGCACACCCCCGGGGCGGGGGGGTCCCCGTCCCGCCGCAGGGCCGCTCTCCCCTAACCTCCCACCC
>VYZV01011527.1:68035-109268 GCA_013401275.1 Pandion haliaetus
GGCGCACGCCCGCGGGCACCGCCGGGGCTGGCGCGGGGGGAGAAGCCGCTGCCCGCGGGAGGGAGGTGCGGGCAGCGGTCTCCAGCGGGGCGGGCAGCATCGCGCCCCTGCGCGGGACCCCACGCCCCGTCAAGGCAACCCGGGTCCAGGGAACCCCTCGCGGCTTTCGGCTCCCGACCCCCCCTTTCCTCGTCGAGGTTAATAAGGAGGAACGTGCCGCGGTAAGTTCAATGAATACTTCATTTTCAGACTTACTGGGAGCCGTCTAGACAGCTTCCTGATCGAGAGCGGTGTAGGACCCGGGCAATGTTCTGGCCCCTGTTCCCGTAATGCAATTACGTTTGTATGGTCTCCAAGTGAAAGGATGCAAATGAGGTTGTCTCGCGTATCTGGTGGAAAACACAAAGCTCGTTACTATTTAAGCCAGAAGCAGCTCACCAGACTTAAAATCGCTCAGACACAAGGGATGGTGGGGAAGAATAAAATATCAGTTATAAGTGGAACTCTGTTGAACTGAAAGTACGGGGATAATCTCCGGCCGAATTTACTGCTGAGACAATAGGGCTGGATTCTGGCACTTGGAAGGAAAACCACGGGAAGCAGGAGGAGCCCTGCCCGAGGGGCTGTAGCACTTGGCCCATTTGTGGCCTGAAATTACCAAATCTTCCCCCGCCGCCCGACCTTCACCTTTAGTTTTACTGTACTGCTCTGCCTACTAGCATTAATATTTGATTTAACATGGGGTTTAGCTTCGCCAGAATATTTTCGGAGTATGTCAGGATTGACTTTAAAGACATTAGCATCTCTGGTAGAACAAAATAACAAAGGCACATTGTTACGTTTTCTTGTCTCAAAAAATGCTGAAGTGCCATAGTAAAAAGCATCACTTCAGAAGTTCATGTGTGCCCTTACTCCTGATCTCACAGCCCCAGTTCAGCATTTGGGATGTCCCTGGTTACTTCTGAACCGTGAGGTGGTGTTGAAGAAGCTGCAGGAAGGTGCTGAGTATCCTCTTAATAACGTGGCGCTTGGCCACCCTGAGCACTTTGCAGGATGGGGCATTCTAGGCCCAATTTTGGTGGGAGAAGAAGCAGGCTGTGGCATGAGGTGGGGGCTGTGGTGCTGGGGGAGAGGAGCCTGGAGCGGGCAGGAGGGGACATCTTCCCCAGGACCCCCGTGCTCTCTGCTGGAGGAGTCTGGGGGGGCTCATGGGGGGTGAAACACTAGGCTTGGGAGGAACCGCTGAAGCAAAAATGGGTGAAATGGAAAGCCTGTGTGGCGCAGACCTGCCAGCCCTCACATTCTTGGCTGATAAAGCACTGCATTTGTCTCCATAAACCTGCTGGAGGAATGATGCCTGCGTAGCTTTTGACAGTGATGAGTTACTGGTGTGCTGGGGTTCTCTCACTGCAGTACGATGAGCTTTTCTTCTCCCTCTGCCCCCTCCAGTCTGCCAAACTGCGAGCTGGTTTGGGCTGGAACCCTCCCTTTTGGTTCGGTTCACATCCTACTTTGCAAAATTGGGAAGTGGTGGTTGTGGGCACCAGGACAATGCGAAAATAGCATTGTTCGTAGCAATAGTCATGATGGACTTTGGTCCTCCCGCTGAAGAAGCGCCTGGCTTTCCCAAGCAGCACATGCCAGACTTGCACTGAACTGGTTTTTTTTTTATGGGCACACCTTGTAGCGTGTGCAGACTGGGTTTATGTGCATAGCTTGGGTTTGCAATCGCAAGTGAAGATGCAAGGTTTAGGTAGGAGCCTGACAAACTGGATTCAGAGTAAAGTTAACCCTGCGCTGAAAGGGCTCGATCACTAAATCACTGACGGCCCCTTGACATGCACTGAACCTCACTGGAGGTATCCCTACTGCAGAGAACTTCCACCTCCAAGCTAGCTCCCAAAAAACAACGTTATTTCACACAAGTTGTTGAAGATGCAATTTTGCACATGTACGTTTGTACAGAAGCAATTCAGCAGTTTTCTGTAGATGCTGCCTTTGATTCTGACTTCTGCTGGAGAATACGTGCGCTGGAGGGGATTTCCTGAAACTGTAATTTCGATAGAAAACATACTTCTCTTAAAAATAAACTTTATGGAATTCCTGGCATATTTTCCGTTTGGCAATTTGCATTAATTCATAAAGGTAAATACACTTATCATTTCAACAAAAAAAAATATCTTTGATGACTCCTGCAGGCAAAATGAGTGGAATGTGATATGGATGGAAAATAGTCTTATCTGCAGGAAACAACTATTGCCCCACGGATAAAATCAGTAATGCTGATTATTTTGTTGTTTCAGGAGGACAAAAAATGTTTCATATGTGACTCCGAGGATCCCTTCCACGATACTCTCAATCCTGACAGTCATCGCATTGAAAATGTTGTCACCACGTTCGCTCCAAATCGCCTGAAGCTCTGGTGGCAGTCGGAAAATGGTACGGGGTTTGTCCGGGAGCCATTTCCAGGGCTGGGAGCTGCTTTCCCTCCTTTTGTTTAAGAGTACCTGTGGGTTTGCTGTTATCTCTAGGCTGGTGATTACTGCCCAGTGAAGGATCATGCTGTTCGAGGAGGGCTGAGTAAAACTGGCTGCTTTTGTGTGCCCCGGAGCGGTCCTTAATCCATAACGAAGCCCCGGAGCTCTCTGGGAGTGTTGGAAAGAGCCATCCCACCACTTTGCAAGGATCCTTTCCTAAACAGAAAAGTTTCCCACACTGGCTCCGGATCTCCCTCGTGTTTGGGCAGTGGGAGCACAGCAGCCTTCCAGGAGTAAATATCCTGGGGCGGTGCTGCCAAGGAAGCACCGCAGGGCTTCCCCGCGCCGCTGGGCTGGACGGACGGAGGGTGTGCAAGGAGGAGGTTTGGGCACAGGGCCGGGGCTGCCGTCCGGCCTGCAGACCTCCCATTTCCCTGTCCTACCCCAGGAGAGCAAAGCCAGGGATATCTCTTACCCTACAAACTGCCTTCTCCCTCCTGGGCTCCCTGCATTCCTGTATCTGTATGCTAAATGGTAGAATGAACAGCAGAAACAAGCCAGCTAGTTAAAAAAAAAATAAAAAATTGCATGTTAGTTTGGTAGCGTGGGGTTTTTTTTTTGGTTTGGTTTTTTTTTTGTTTTTGAAAATCCTTCCTCTGCTCTTTTTACTTTTATGGTTATGCTTTTGGCATGTCTTCATACACAAAACAAGGCATTGAGATTTCTCAAACAGCAGTCCTACCCTGAAGCCTTAAAGCCAGCTGGACAGGATGAGATTTCTGCAAATGCATTGGCAGTAGCTGTTTTATTGTATATGAAAATAAAATGGTAATATTTGTAACATTGCTGCTGCCCGGTAAAGAAAGGTTTTCACTGAATCCTTTTTAACCATTTAGATCAGCCTAGCAAGCCGCTTGTCTCCAGCAGCTCTCTTCTAGTGTTCCAAATAATTCATGTTTTTGCAACAGGCTTGGCAGCATTCACACAGAAAAGTTCTTAGCTCATAAGGTCATGAAAATCTCCTTCAACAGTAAAAAACAAATGATTCTTTCTGTCCAATTCATGTTTTTTTTCTATTCAGGCATACAGCAGAAGGAACCGTTGCTGCACACTCCACATAATGTTACAGCTGGTTGAAAATTTGAGCGCTTTAATTGGTTTATTATTTTCATTTCTTACCCTTTCTCCTCTCTGTAAATCTTGTTGGTTTTTTTTTTAATTTCTAACTACAGTATAATTAGTATCCAGCTGTTTTGAGAGGTCTTTTCACATGACAAAATAATATTTGTAACTGTTTTTCTTCCTTTCTGTGTAGAGTCCTTGACCGTAGGTAGTCATACAGCAGAGTTTGGAAAACCTTTTGCTTCTCACCAGTTTCCTAGCCCTCATGATTGCAAAGCAGGGCTGTGATAGTTGCCTTAGGGGTATTTCAAAACCAGGTTGTAATGCAACTGTACCTGCATCCAGATGGACAGGAGAGTCCAGAGCAAGTGAAGAAAGGTGGGAAACAGCCCCCACCAGCCATCAGTGAGACTTGGGCTGCAGAAGCTCGCGCCTCTGTTGCTGCTAGACAGGCTGCAGCATGTGAGGACAGTCTGGGGTCACCACGCAGTTCTGGGCTCAGCATCCCCAGTTGTACCAGCCACTGGATGCTTTGGTGCCAGGATCCAGCCCATAGCAGTTCCCATCCTTACCCTACATCTAGTGATATTAGCCATGTTACACAGTCTGAAATAATGGCAGCACAAGCTCACGCTTTGGGTGTAATGTGTTTGGTGTAGATGATGCACAGGAATCCCACGTGCGATACGCTCTTCAGCAGGTCCTTGGTGTCTCTCCCGTACCTCAGTAATGCACTAACCCTCCTATGCCTTTTTGATGACAGAGCCAAGTGGCAAAGAAAAGAGTCTCTGCACCACTGGAGCGAAGAGCTTTGGCAAAATTTAGATGTAGAGGCTGGCAGTTATCCTTTTTTGCTGCACAGCTTCTTTTCTCTGCCCCTGCAGGTTTGGAAAATGTGACCATCCAGCTGAACCTGGAGGCTGAGTTTCATTTCACTCATCTCATTATGACCTTCAAGGTAAGGAAGCCACAGCCTTACCCCGAACCTTAGAACATGAAGAAATGAGAGGTCTCATAGTCCTTCGCATCTATTTGATATTTAGGCTTCGTCTGAGCTGTTTTGCCTGATTTTTTTAGAGCTGCCAACCATTAACTCCTGCTGAAGTTGCACAGGAAGGCTGAATTGTGACTTGTGGCTTGAGTTGTGTTTGAACTCCAGTGAGGCTGCAGGAGTCATGCTGAAGCTGGGGTTTGTGTTGGTGCCTCTCTCTGGTGGTTATGTTCTAGAAGATCATTAGTTAAATCATATAGTAGCAAGGATTTTTCTTCTTTAAAAAAAAAAAAATTGGCCATAGTATTGGTTTTCATTTGGCAAATGGAAAGGTCTTCAGGAAGAAGGAACATCTGTACACAAAGTGTCTTTGTTTCTTTACAAACAGATGTCTTGGAATAGCACATTATGTCCTGTACATCCTAAATCATAGGCAAGCACTAGTGGCACTGCGGTTTCTGCAGGGCTAAATCCCTACTCCTTGCATGTAGACAAATTAATCTCTTCATTCTTACACACCAGCTTTCTAGAAGAGCTGGTTCCTCTTTCCTTTGGTGTTGTCGACTTGGGTTTCTCCCCCTGCCTCAAGGTGGTGGTTGAAGTGGAAGATGGTCCTCTCTGCTGAAGCCCAGCAGTGAGGGACCCCCGAGAGACACCTGACCCAATGTGGGTGCTGTGGCCATCATGCCCTGGTGCCACTGGGCTTGGTCTGCTGTCAGGAGGCAGACTGCGGGGGAAAGATTGTTTTAATGATGATTTGTTGACTTTGTGTGGTAGACGTTGGAGCTGCCTTACCTCAGGGTTGCTACATTTTTTGTTGGTTGAGATACCAGTTTGTAAGTTGGCTGATATTTTCGGCCAGGAAGCAGAAAGAAAATTTCTTCCCAGTTGTGACTGAAATGCTTTTGTGCTTGGCTCTGGGAGGGCCTCCTCTGAATACATAGAACTAATGAAGAGACTGTTGGCATTTCTTGGTGGGTGTGAGCCAGGTGTTAATACCTGCTTTTTGAAAGGCAGGGCGTAAATTGAAACAGGAGATTTTTAGGTCAGAGGGATTAAAAATCTTCAAAAAAAATCTCATTAGCTAGTTGTTCTAGAGTTGAATATGTGTAGGTAAGAAGGACGGTGGTGTATGAAGCAAATGCGGCCTGCCGGAGTCTGGGCAAGGCCAGCTGGAGGAGGGTCACTGGGTGTTGGGGGAGTCAAATGCAGCAAGAGTGGATGAAGCTGAACCTCTCAATCTCCTTAAAGAAGGTTTTCTTAATGTGGCACAGAGGATGGCTGGCACTGGACAGCAGAGATACTGCAAAAGTTAGTGTGATCAGACAAAGAGCTGGGCAATCCCAGGGTTTTTCTGGGCACCAGAGGTAACTGCTCAGCAAGAACTTCTGGGCATCAGAGCTGGATGGGAAGCACTGAAAATGGCTTCCCGGTCCCCAGGGCAGGAGAGGAGGCCCATTAAGACCTTTGCAGAAGATTAGGCAAGGAGGTACAGCAAGGATGAAGGCTGTGCTGCTTTCACAAGCAGTGGAAAAAATCCTTTTGTCTCCCTAAAGCCCTGCTTTAGCTCTGAGTTTTGAGAAAAGATTTGGAATCCAAAAAACTTACAAGTTTGCTTCGTTATTGTAAGCATGTTAAAGTGCTTGGCCACTGAGTGCCGTCTTTTTAAAGATGGGTAGTCTGTGGTCTGATGTGTTATTTCAAAGATCTGCTTCTGAGCACAAAGTGGGATATCAGCAGAAAAATATTTCCAATATTTCCAAATATTGGAAATAGTGCAGGGAGAGAGATTAAAATCCAGCATGTGGATTGCTCACACTTAAAAGCACTCAAAGTAAATGCAAGTAATAATTAACTGAATAAAATCTCTTTTGGTTTTCTCACTATTAGACATTCCGCCCTGCTGCGATGCTGATAGAAAGATCATCTGATTTTGGAAAAACATGGCAGGTATATAGGTATTTTGCATATGACTGTGAGAGCTCATTTCCTGGGATTTCAACTGGACCCATGAAGAAAGTGGATGATATCATTTGTGATTCCCGATACTCCGACATTGAACCTTCAACAGAAGGAGAGGTCAGAGGGGTTTTTTTTCCAATATGTTTATTGTATAGACTTCTTCCATACAAATTCAGATTCTCTTATTTTTAAAGCTGAATCTTTTGTTGTACTATTTTTTCCTCCAGGTAATATATCGTGTTTTAGATCCTGCTTTTCGAATTGAAGATCCATACAGTCCAAGGATTCAAAGTATGTATGCAGTTACCTTCCAGGCTCATTAGAAAGCATTTCTGTACTTAATTTGCTTACAAAAAACAGTAAGCCACAGATAAAGTCATGCATTAGCCCCGATAACAGTTTTGAAGTCATATGAATACATTTGTGGTATGGCTTTTCCCGACTCAGACAGTGACGCGCTGGGAAATAACGATCAGTTTTGTCAACTCAAGTGATTGCTCTTATATGAATCATTGTAGTTGGTCGTTTTCTTAATTGATCAGGGATTTATTTTTGTTAAGGACCCCCTCTCCCCAAAATACATGCAGTTGCTGAGAGAAACCTTGGAACGTTATCCCGTAATTGTACACTATTCAGAAAGCAAAGAAACAGAACTACAAAGGTACCTGCATCATTTTGCATTTCTAGCTAAAATGAAGACTGTTGTAGTTTACTTTTTAGAATGTTTGAGTCATGACTTTAGAATGGTTGGCCTTGGTAGCAGTGCATGGCTGGACCACACAGATGCGGTCATAAAACACAAATTACTGTAGCATTCATGTACGGTCATGACAATCCAGGAATGCAAAGGTAGAGACATCTGTTGCTAAGCATTGCTTAAAGAGAAACCTTGTGGGGCATTTGGCCTAAGTAGAGAACTGCAGTGCTTGGCCTTAAACATGACCTCCAGTTTAATATGCGTTCTCAGTTTCGGTTCGCGTCCTTCAGCGTAAAGCTAACCGGAGCAGAAGAAAATATCTGAAGTAGAAGAGTGTCTGCTGTTGAATGGTTTTTTTAACCAACATTTTGAAGGAGCAACTCTGCTTTCATGGGCTTGAAGTGCTTTTTCAAGCCTAGTTTCAAGGCTGTAAGAAATTACTCAGGATTCATAATATCAAAGCGAACATGTAGACTGAATTAATTACTGCAATACTGTCCTCCCATGGATTATCCCTCGAGAACTTCTCCTTTGTATTTGGTCAGTGATGGGGTGTTCCTTCTTTCCGCAAAATGTGACTAATTATATTTGCTAGGAAAGTTGGGTGTATAGGAAAGAAGAATTATTTGTGTCTTGTTTCCAACTAAGATTTTTTCCAAAAGGCTCGTAACTCTTAAAGCTCCTGGTGCACTTGTCAGCAGTTCCTTAATATCAGGTCCTTGCCCATCTTACATTTTAAAGCTCCAAAGAACCAATGTCTTTTTGGTGGTACTGTTGTGTGTACCTTTAATATTTCTGTTTGTGCCTGTGTATGTCTACAATAAAATAGACTAATATTTTTCAATTAAGCTTAAACTAACTTATACAGTGATCAACCTGTAGTAAATTAATGTAATTTTTTTTTTTTTTAATTTGGGAGTATGAAGTGATGTGATCTGTAGTTTGTAAGTGCTGAAATTAAATCTGATCTAATCTGCCCATAGGAAGTGTGCTTGGGAAGTCACTCCTGGCTTCCTCCCATTCAATACAATATCTGGTAAATAATTCCAAAATGGGGTTTATTTGGTTTTTTTTTTTTTTGGTGTCGCCTGCAGACCTATTAAAGATCACAAATCTAAGAGTCAAATTCATCAAGCTGCACACACTAGGAGATAATCTCTTGGACTCTAGGATGGAGATCAGAGAGAAGTACTACTATGCCATCTACGACATGGTTGTTCGTGGGAACTGTTTCTGCTACGGACATGCCAGCGAGTGTGCGCCAGTGGATGGCTTTAACGAAGAAGTGGAAGGAATGGTAAATACTCACGCTTTTCTGCATAAAGCTGTTCCTGTCTGTGCCTCAAGTAATTTAAACACTTTCCCCACTCCCCATCCTTAATTTTCAAACAAGAAAACTTTAAAACTATTCCTCCTCAGCAAACATATCTGTCATTATTGGTGTTAATCAAGTACAGAGAGCTCAGATTAGGTGAAAATTGTTTTAGTTTTAGCATTCCTTTTATAATTATGTTAAAGAGCTGATGAAATTAAAAGGCAGGAATGCAGAATGAGAGTGTAACCTCATGGGGCCAGAGACAGGTGTGTGGGTCGACTTGGTTACCCTAAAATCAGTCGTTATCAGCTGAGAAGTGGAGTCTGTAGCCCTAATTAACAGCAGGCTCTGAAGGAGAGTCCTGCTGCCTGCATTGTATGCTGCTGTGCAAGTGCCTCATCCCTTCTGGGTTCTGGTTTTCCCCATTATTTTTGCCTGACAAGCAGTAGCAGCCCTGTTAATGAGTGAGTTATTAACTGGATGAAAATGTGGAGACATACGAGGAGGCTGTGTGGGTTGTCCCAGGGGCTGCAGGATGCTGGTGAGCAGGTATGCTCCATTGCTCTGTGTTTTCGGTGAGTGTCCCTACCCTAGCAGCAGCAAAACTGGCTTTGCCTTTAAAATCATGGCTCCAGTGCTGGTAGTCCCCATCGTCTATGGCAGCAGCTGTCACACAATCACTGTTGGTCTACTTAGTGCTTGTTCTGTACACATTGAAGGCAAAGTCTGGGGTTGATGGATAAAACCCATCCAAACTGTCTGTTATCTTTGCTTTGAGAACAAAGGTAGGGCTGGAAAGAAGGTGCTGGGCTAGTGATGTGCTGATATAAGCAGATGCACATTAATAGCTAATTAACAGCTAAGAAACAGCTAACTTTTAGGTCCAAGAGGCTTTTGTGATTATTGAGGTGGAACTGTGCTCTCCTTGTTCGTGTCTGAAAGCATTTATTTAGGCATTAGTTCCAGTAAGGAAAGAAGGACAAATTTGTATGAGGACATTGTTACTTTGGCAGGTGAAGGATGCTCCTGTGGCCTTTTATGTCTTCCTACATGCAGTTATGTGCATTAAAGCCTCTAAAAGTCTATCCATTATGTACTAGCTATATTTTGCATTAATTGAAGCATGGGGGTTTTTTTCTTTTCTTTTTTTAATGACAGGTCCATGGGCACTGCATGTGCAGACATAATACCAAAGGGTTAAACTGTGAACAGTGTTTGGATTTCTACCACGACTTACCCTGGCGACCTGCTGAAGGCCGCAATAGTAACGCGTGCAAAAGTGAGTTTGAATAAAATGCATAACTGGAGTCTGGTGTGAGCATTACATATTGTTATTTGGAAACTTGTAACAATATATGAAGTCCTGCATGTTCTTTGGTCGAGTTTGGTGTGTCTTTTCTGCAGACTTGCATGTCTTCTGGGACCAGACTCTTACTTTGCTTTCTGTCTTTGTTGCAGAGTGCAACTGCAATGGCCACTCCAGCCAGTGCCACTTTGACATGGCTGTGTACATGACAACGGGGAATACCAGCGGGGGAGTGTGTGACGACTGCCAGCACAACACCGTAGGACGCAACTGTGAGCAGTGCAAGCCCTTCTACTTCCAGCATCCAGAGAGAGATCTACGGGACCCTGACGTCTGTGAGCGTAAGTGCAACCCCGCTCCTTGGGGTGGGAATGGCTGTGGCATCCCAGCCATCACCTCCCACGGCTTTCCCTGGAGAATTTAGGATTTACTGGCCCTCTTTTGGCCGGTACTGTGCTCCTGAACAAAGATCCTTGAGGGAGGGTGGTTGTCTTGGAGGTCTTGAGCGAGCCTGGCTGCATTTTGTTTTCTCTTTGAAAACCTGGAAATTTATGTGGTCATTACATGTTCAACCCATGTCATGTCTAATACTTGCAGGAACGATACACTCTCTCTACACAGCAGCTGAGTTGAAATAATTCAGTGTGAGACAGCCTTTTCTTTTGTAGCAGTTAATAAAACACGTGCGATGCTTCCTTCTTAGCTTGCAACTGTGACCCAGCTGGCTCCCAAAATGGTGGCATCTGCGATCGCTACACCGATTTCTCCACTGGCCTCATTGCTGGACAATGCCGTTGTAAATTATTTGTGGAAGGGGAGCGCTGTGACCTCTGCAAAGAAGGTTTCTATGGCCTGAGTGCCGATGACCCAGCGGGTTGTCAGTGTGAGTAAAAACATATGTTCCTTTATGTGTGATCAAAAGCTCTTTGAGGAGCTGTTAGAGCTGGGAGAAGCTGGTTTGTGGGGTGGCTTTTTTTTTTTGCTTTGTTTCATGTTTTTGCTAAAAGAAAAACATTCTCATTGGAGTCCACCTGTCCTTAAAACTCAGTTCCCCAGCTGATCCTTGTGTATTCAGTGGAAATGGCAGAATCCTCCTTATTTGTTTTTAATTATAAGTCTCTAAGCCAGGGAAGTTTTACTGAGATGGGTGATGGGCAAAGTGTGCAATTTATCTCTGTCCTGGGGAATTCAGGGGAAGCTTTAATGTATATATTTAAGTTGGATACTATCTAAAATGTAACTCCAATCCTGTGTTTTGACCTGCCTGTTTGTATTTCCCAATCTAGCTTGTGCGTGTAATCCGCTGGGTACCCACCCCGGGGGGAATCCTTGTGATTCGGGGACAGGAAATTGCTATTGTAAGCGCCTGGTGACAGGAAAGCAGTGCGATCACTGCCTGGTAAGTAGCTTACCGTAAAATAAATTAGGAGACACCGGTGTGAGGGAGGCTGGCGTGTGGAAAAGCATGGAGCAAGGTGCTGGCTACCATCTCTTGACAGCCTGCAAGTGGGCATCTGGCATTCAGGCTGGAGCGGGCACCTCGGGATGTCAGGAGCCATGAAGCATGCTGTGTTACAGGGAGCTGGGAGGCACATCAAGGCAGATAAGAGCATCCAGATTAATTCCCAGGACCACAAGGAGTGAGACATTAGGATACCTTTAGTGGTTGCTCTGTGAAAATGAGTGGTCTGGGGCAGTTCTGCCAGAGCCCTCACTGGGGTGAAAGACAAAATGGTCAGAGAAGCAGCATTACCAAAAAAATTGCTTTCTATACATGCCATTATTTTAGGTAGGGATTACTTCATACACGTACCTTTCCATATAGAGTTTGTGTGTGCTGGAGTGTTACAGAAACACACTGTCAGATAACTGGTTGTGTTTGTATAAATGCTGACAGGCTGTCTTATCTAACAATGAACTACATGGAAAAGCTGAACAGGTCTGTCTGTCCAACAAGCAAGTTGCAGAGTAGTAGCCCTACAAGGGTAGTGCCCTGCACAAAGCCCCACAGCCCCACATGGCTCTCTGCTGTGGTGTGATGTACTGGGCTGTGATTTTCCAAGTCTTTCATGGGTCAGGAGCCCAAACTGGTGTAAATGGTGCAGTAGGAGTAAGATCTCTGAGCTTGGGTCCTCCTGAATCTTGCTTTTAAAGCTAGGTGGAAAGATGTGGGTTTTTCTTAAGCCCTTGAGATGGTCAACAAGGTGGAGGAGAGCAGGGGGGAGGTTGTGTTGGTGGTTGTGGGAGTAGACCCACAACCAGGGGAGCAGGATTCATGGGTTGGGGGGCAGTCTGGGGTAGCTTATGCCGAGTATTTCAAAATGTGCCTTTGGGGTAGATGGGGTTAAATCGGCACTGGGTTACAGCGCTGGTGATGTTTCCTCCCACAGCCTGAGCACTGGGGCCTGAGCAATGACATGGATGGATGTCGGCCGTGCGACTGTGACCAGGGAGGAGCACTGAATAACAAGTGAGTCTCAGCCCGGTTACCTTCCTGTAATCATTCACCCCAGTGAGTTTTGCTTTGTTTGCAACCACAACATCCAGGGCTCAATGTGTTCTGGAGGAAGATGTTTGGGACCATCTTTCTGCTCCAGAAGTGTCAATTCCTGATTGCAGCAAGGGGTGACAGAGGCATCCGTGTCTTTTCCATGCTGAGCAGCCTCTGTTTGTGCCACCAGTGCAGGTGAACATGTAAAACTGGTTTTAGTGTAGCTCTGCCTTTGGTTAGCCAGGGTAGGAGCCAGCCATGGATTGAGCTCTGCCTTGGCTGTAACCTGGGTTATGGGCCATGTCAAAGCTTTGCTCTTACAGGATCAAAGCAGGATGGTAATATGGGCTGTCAGGCTGGTTCTTGGTTTGCTCCCAAATGGGCCCTTTGGCCAGTCTGTCTGTCTGTTGACCAGCGCTGGGGGAAGCGTGCTAGCCGCACGGTACTGCTGTGTTGCCCCAGTGGTGCTGGGTGGGATGGGATGTGGACCTGAAAGTGCCCGTTGGGGAGGTGGAGATTTTTCAGAAAAAAGCATAGGTTTCGGGGATGCATCCATCAATAAAAGCATGAAAAGTCCTGGCTTAAATGCCTGGTCAGGGGAGTGCTGGGTAGCCAGACTGCTCCTCTGACCAGAGCAGTTTTCTGCGTGTTAGGTGCACGTCTGACCCCACGCTTTTCAACAGCAGCATGTTCCTTAACTCTTCCCCCCCACCCCCCTTCCATCCACAAACCCTTTGAAACATCCTGCTTTTCTCTAAAGCTGCAGAAGTTTCCCAAGTGGGTGGACAAACTGGAGCCCATGGGACCACACCAGGGGAGTTTGGGACTGGTCCTGGTGTGACTCCTGTAGGTTGTCACAGCCTGTGGACACCCCAGCTGCAGCAGGGATTGCCGTGGGAATGTCCTGCGGCCTGTCTCTCCCCTCCACTCCTGAGTGAATTATTACCCCTTGGCAGACAGCGGTGTGGTTGTTAGTGATTATTTACTCCTCCGTGCTTGCTCCCTCCGCACAGATAGGTTATGCTGCACAGCTCATAATGACTCCCTGAGTGCAGCCGCTTCCAGGGGTTTGGGGTATGGCTCAGCCGCTGCCCAGCAAGGCTTTGCAGCCTGTTTCCCATGCGCTGAGCCCAGAGATTGCAAAAAGATGTGGGGACGCGGCATGCGGCGTCCTAGCACGGGCAGGGAGCAGCTGTGCTTTCGTCCGGCCGCAGGAGAGACGAAGCCTGGCTCCAGCTCCCAGCTTCACTCTCTAACGTCAGTGGGAAGGGGGAGCTTTGCCTTCCCCAGGGCTCCTCTCCTCAGCTGCCGAATTGCTGCCTCCTGGCTCCCATTCAGGGTGTGGGATGCAGCGCCTGGGGCAGCCGCACCTCACCCAAAATTCATCACCACACATCCCAGGCGGTGGAGTCATCGCCATCCCTGGAGGTATAACTTCCCAGCTCCCCTTCTGGGGCAGCTAGGGCACTTCTGGCATCTCAATGTGAACGTTTAAGTGAATCTCTGCAATTTCAAAAGTGGTTCCAGTTAAAAATTACTCTTAGAATGGGGGCTTGAGAAGCCTGGAGATTTTCCATGGAAACCAGAGGGGTTTGACTTTAGAAAATGTTTCTAAATTCCACTCAAATTTAAAGAAAGGTGGACCAAAAAACCTTCTTCTGAAATAGTGTGAGCAGGCATGTGCAAAAATGCTGCCTGCCCAAGGGTTCTTCATAATGCGGGGCGGACTGTCTGGGGACAATAAAACCACCAAAAGGCAGTTTGGGGATAGAGCTCTTTTGAGAAAAGAAAATGGCTCATAATGAAGGAAGTGGAGCTGCTGTATGTCACCCTGGACAGACCTCCTGCATTCCCCAGTGATGGCTCTGTCTGTCCCATGTCTTTGGGTGTGTCCGTCCTACTTCAAAGCAGGCAGGCATGGTTTTCCCCTATGCATAGCTGCTGGTGGGCGACCTTTTGGTATGTGCTTTGCAGCGTATGAGAGCAGCTCAATGTCCCGGGGCATGCAGGGTCATGCATGTTCTTGCTTTGCCTGAGCCCGTAGCAGCAGATACACTGCTTGCATGGCCTGCAAGCCTGGAGCCAAAGGCTGCCCTCAGCTTGCAGGACAGACATGCCTTTTGGCTACGTCTGTGGTAGCAAGTGAAGCTCTCCCAGGACTGCTGTCTGGCCCCAGGGAACCATCTGTATCTGTAGCATGAAATCTTCTTGCCATCCAAACAGAGGAAGCCACATGCAAACTGCCTATTGGAAATGGTCCCTGGCCTGTGCTCACTCCCAGCCTGAGCCTAGGAGTTGTTTGGGAGAATGATAGTTGGGTTGAGCCAAGACTGCTCCTGGGACCGTGCTGCCATTTTAGCAGTGCAGATGGTCCAGCTGCAGAACCTGAGAACATCTCGTGTCTAGACGCAGCTGTGTCCAGAAACACTTCTCCTCCTGTGTCACTTTAAACGTCAAAGCAGAAGATAGCTCTAGCGCTGTCTCAGCGTAGCCAAGATGTGTTGTGAATTCATTGCTCTTCCATTTTAGCTGCTCGAGTCAATCCGGCCAATGCGAATGCCGGCCCCACATGTTTGGACGTCAGTGCAACCAGGTGGAGCCTGGCTATTACTTCATTTCACTCGATCATTACATCTACGAGGCAGAGGAAGCCAGCTTGGGTCCCGTGAGTAGCAGTTTTGGTGGGCTGGTGTGTCTGGACAGCTGTGGGAAAGTTGTTTCACTATTTCGGTGTTGGAAGCATCTGTTTTATACTCTTGAGTGTTTTGCAATTAAAATGTGGAAAAGACAAAACTGCATTGTACCAGAAAACTGTCAACCTGTAGCTCTTCAATCTTAGTATCAATAAATAACGTAGTAATTGAGGGGGGAAACTGCCAGTTTTTCTTTTTAAACCTGTTTCTTTGATCATGACTGTACAGTTAGTTTCCTGTCAGCATCCCTCTCTGTACCCCACTGCATACACACCCACTGCATACACTTTTCCTTCTGCTCTTTATCTCAAGAGCAGTGGGACACCGACACTGGCTCTTCTCTTTGGTGCCACTGAAACCAGGAGGAAACAAAGCACGCATTTAAACATACTGCCACGGCTTTTAGAGTTTCTGTACATTGGTAGCATTTCTTTTATTAATGACTAAAGCAGTAGTTGATTGTGCAAAAACCTGTTTTTGTAAGTGAGGTGGCCTCTAGTTTGTTTTGCCTGCAGGCATGGTATATCAGGGTCTCTGGCTCTTTCTGCTCACCATGGCACAGCCTTGCTTTCAATTTATTATCAGCAGCTAGGTGATTACATCAATTATTTTTGTGTCTAGCAAGGAGTCAGGAGATGAGGTAATGGTTTCTCTAAAGCAGCAGAACCTTGTCTGCCTGAAATTGGGGCACTTGGTCCTAGTTTATTTATTTCAGGCAAAATGCAGCCACTTTGCTGTTTCAGCCAAGGCAGAGGATTTTTGCTCTTAGATAACTGCAAGTTGGACTGCAGTGGAGGGCATGTCAGCTGGCACAGGGGTTTTGGTGCATTTGTGTCTGCCTGACTGGAGAGGTAGTACCCAAGGCCTCGCAGAGGCTTGGGGATGGCGGAGCCTGTTATGAAAACCCACCTTGCCAAGCAGAGTGAGGGGATGTGCTGCTGGTTTGCCTTTTGAAACCTTTAGAACAAACCATTTTAAAAAATGCCGATATTGAAAAGCTTTCTTACAAATCTGGCAGAATAAAACACTGAATTCCCACGTAGGGGCCAGCCCAAGACAAAATGAAGTGGCACAGAGTTGCAGGGATTTTCAGGCAGTGCCAAGCCCCGTGCTTCCCACACCAGCATGCCCTCCTCGCTCACATTCTGCCTGCGATCCTTTCTGGGGAGCTCTGACCCTTTGTGCAAAGCCAAGGGTAATAACTTATAGCCAGGCTCTCTTCAAAGGGTGTGAGAATACATGAGGGGACATCCTGAAGTGATATGTATATATAGAGAGAGACATTTCCTTATATTTTACTCCCTTTCTACTGAAGCAGCTTCCTTAGGAATGCACAGGATGTTGTTCTATGGAGAGAACTATTCATGGATGCAGACATATTTGAAACGGGAAGTTTGAGCACCACATGTTTCCATTTTCTGTTGCCTTTTTCCTCTTCTTTGCTTTATATAAAGAATAGCAGATAAAACCCCAGCACCTCAGACTGAAAGGAGTGACCACATACTGATTTGGCTATTAAATATCTATCAATGATTAGGATCTCTGTTATTTAGTGACACCCTACTCATGATGACCGTGATCTGCTTTTCAAATGTTATCCTGGCCAGTGGTTTGGAGCAGTCCAGTGTAGTCAGGAAGTAATTAGCACTCAGCTTGGGCAGTTAACAGAGCAGTTATGTGCCACTGCAGTAAATCCTACTGCTACAAGTATGATGTGAAAGACCTTATGGTGAACAAGATGTCACAGCTAGTGGATTAGTTACAGCAAGTTTCTAAATTTAATTCTCCACTATAACAGAAATGGATGAAGAGTTGTGCAGTGTTGTTTTATTTTATCTTTCTTGCTTTTTGTGTATTGTTAAGTGGAAGGGCAACGGTGTGCATGCATATGGGTTTAAAAGAGAATTCATGTTCACTGGGATGCAAATGATGCTGCGATCAAGAAGTGATCCATCAGCAGAACTCGTCACTTCATGCACTTCCATGAGGCTTGCAAATTTAATGGATCAGTATTAAAATCTCTGTTCCCTGTTTTTGTAGGGAGTGAACATAATAGAGCGCCAGTACACTCCAGACCGCACACCATCATGGACAGGCATAGGATTTGTAAGGGTCCCTGAGGGTGCGTACCTGGAATTCTACATTGACAACATCCCCTACTCCATGGAGTATGATATTCTGGTCCGCTACGAGCCACAGGTGGGTCTGAGTACAGGCATTACTGCCTCCCGGCAGGCACTGGCTATCCTGGTGCATGACTGACAGGAGCCTGGCGCTTCCAGGAGTCATCAAGACTCAAAGACAAGGATGGATGCTCAGTTAAATGTCTGAGATGTGTGAAAATCCAAGATGTTGACTATTACTAGTATTGTTTGCTTTACGGTTTCTTTCATTATTGCATTGTTTCAGCATCTGTTTAATAAGCACATTAAAAACTCCCATCAGGACAGATTAGAATATAAATTTGGCATCAGCCAGACTGCCTTCTAGTGGGTGGAAATGCTGTTACGCAGCTTAGGAGACAAATTGCCTGTGTTGGCTGTTGAATGCCTGCAGCTGAGAGTTTGCAAGCAGTCAGTTTTGACTGTGGATAATTCACAGAGTGACGGGAAACAGAAAAATCCCTCAGGTCCTTACCTAGAGCTTGGCAGCAGTTGACTGCAGTGAAATACTCAGGTGCAGTACCCAGAGGTGGGGGGAGAGCAGGCTGCCAAATCCCCACTGATGCTGTGCCATCAATGGGGCTGCTGACCACCTACACCTAGTCATGTTTTTTTGGGAGAGAGGAAGAGAGGCTGTCATGCTGGAGGATGCCCAGGGTCACTTGCCTTGTCTTGTCTCAGCCCAAACCTGCAGCCGGTAGATGCCCCATTGATGCTGGAGCTGCAAGTTCCATCCTCCCCGAAGCACAGTGACTACCCCGTCTGTGCGCTGCTTTTCCTGGCCTGAGCTCTGGATGCTCCCGGGAGCTTACAGCCGTTGCTTGATGCTGATCAGCCTTTTTTTCCCCCGCAGTTGCCGGATCAGTGGGAAAAAGCTGTGATCAGCGTCTCACGCCCAGGCAAGATTCCCACGGGTAGCCGGTGTGGCAATACAGTTCCTGATGATGATAATCAGGTCGTCTCACTGTCACCTGGCTCCAGGTAGGTATAACTAGATGGGCCAAAAAGAGAAAAAACACTTAAAAACTTGAAACAGAGTAACGTCATGTTTTCAATTTGCTGTGGCCTCTATGAAAATGGATGAAATTTAATTTTCAGTGGGTTATAAAAACATATTTAACATTGTGTCCGTAGACTCAAAGCTCTTAAGTTTATTCTTGTTTTCTGATTTGTTTTGTTCACTGAATAAACAGGTGGGGAAGTGTTTGCACAGCCTGTGAGTGAACATCGGTATGATTCTTTACCTTGCCGATAAGCTTTTCCAATTCTGACTTGCATAAGCCTCCAAACCGCCTTTCACATTGTAGCTTTTGTTCTGCCCGGTCTTGGCTGCTTTCCGTTATCTCAATTGCTTTATAGGGCCATCTGAAATGCTTTATGGTGCTGGATGTTTGAAGTAAGAATTGTTTCCTGTTCCTAATCCAGATATGTTGTTCTCCCCCGGCCTGTCTGCTTCGAGAAGGGGCTGAATTACACCATCCGCCTTGAGCTGCCCCAGTACTCCATGGTGGATACGGAGACAGAGAGCCCATACACGCTCATTGACTCTGTGAGCAGAAATTATTTCAGGGATGTTCTGGGGTAAAAGTGTGTTTAAAAGCCTGAAAGTTTGCATCTTCTCTGGCATGCGTCTGTGTAAATCCAGAGTAATATTTTACAGTGTTGTTGCTTACGGCTGAAGCCAGATTTTAACTGAACAATGTAAAGCAGTGTAGGTGTCTTCAGTCTCAAAGTATATGGGTTGTTTCTCTGCCAAGAGGCTTTTGCTGTACTTTACAGGAGTGTAGCTAGTTCCACAGGCCTGTGGTTTCTTTGGGGAGGCTAATGTGTGCCACATATGTCAGGAATGTCAGCATCAATCTTTTTCTTTTGAATGGATAGAATTTGGTAGATTTGGTAAGAATTTGGTGGATACCAGAAGTATTCCACCAAAAACTAGAGAAATACTGTCATTTCCCTTCTGAATTCTGTCTGACTTTGCTTTTTGGCCAAAAAAGGATGATAGGAGGTGGGATAATACTGAATTTTCATAATTTTGGTGGATGCTATTTATAAATAGTGACACTTTGTCATTGTAAAATTGTTTTGTAGCTTGTTCTCATGCCATACTGCAAATCACTGGACATATTCACAGTGGGAGGCTCAGGCGAAGATGTGGTCACGAACAGTGCTTGGGAAACTTTCCAAAGATACCGGTGTCTGGAAAACAGCAGGAGTGTTGTGAAAACCCCCATGACGGATGTCTGCAAGAACATCATATTCAGCATTTCTGCGCTATTACACGAGACCGCGTTGTGTACGTAACCATCTGCTTCTAGGCCAAACAGCACCTGGAAGCTGAATGGTGCTTGCAGGCAGAGCGGTTTGCATGGGGAAGGCGGCATATGCGTGACATGAGGCAGGTGGTTCGTGTCCTGCGCCATGGTACTCACTCCCCCCAATGCTTTTCTCCACTCAGCATGCCAGTGTGACCCCCAGGGCTCCCTGAGTTCAGTGTGCGACCCCAGCGGAGGACAGTGCCAGTGTCGTCCCAACGTCGTTGGAAGACAGTGCGACAGATGCGCCCCTGGCACTTTTGGGTTCGGGCCAAGCGGATGCCGACGTATGTTAAACCCTTGGCTCTGGGCTGCGCTGTGATTGGGGCCCTGAGTTTAGGGTTTGCTGTGGAAACGCAGCCCCTCTCCCCCTCTCCTTGCAGCATGCGAGTGCCATGTCCGAGGCTCTTACAACGCCTTCTGCGACGCGGAGACAGGCCAGTGCCACTGCTTCCCTGGGGTGTATGGGCGGCAGTGCGACCGCTGCCTGCCCGGCTTCTGGGGCTTTCCCAGCTGCCAGCCCTGCCACTGCAACGGCCACGCTGATGACTGCAGCCCCTTCACCGGGGAGTGCCTGAGCTGCCGGGACCACACGGTGGGACACAACTGCGAGAGGTACGGTGTGCGTGCCCCCTCCCCAGCCCCTCTTCTTCCTCACAGCAGGATTGGTGCAGCAGCTGTTCCCCTCTGGTGCTGGTGCTCAGGTGGGTGTGAAGCCACAGGGAAAGCCTTTGGACCCTGGGAGCCAGAGCAGCACTGGTGGTCCCGGAGGAGGATGGGAGCAGGGGTCCCCTCCTCCCTGCCCACAGCCTTGTGCCTTCCTGTAGTGCCTGCCCAGGCAGCTGAGAACATGTTGCAGGAGCTCAGGGCTTCAGAGAGACTTTCACCATTGCAAGCCTCCCGAGAGACATACGCCTTGGATCTCCTGCTCTTACACTGGCGTAAGCCAGGCAGATTTGCCTCTGTGGGCACAGCTGCTTGGAGTGCGAGTGACACAGGAGAGCCATAAGGATGTTTCTGCCCTTTGACTCTTCACAGTGGTTGAAAACCTGAGTGTAGTTACGGCAAGGCTGCAGTCTGTTTGCCTGCGGTCCCCTGCATGCTGTGTACCCATTGCGCAGGTGCCAGGCTGGCTACTATGGAGACCCCGTCCTGGGATCAGGCGACCACTGCCGCCCCTGTCCTTGCCCTGATGGCCCTGAGAGCGGACGCCAGTTTGCCAGCGGCTGTTACCAGGATCCGGTCACACTGCAAGTCGTGTGTGTCTGTAGTGTGGGATACATAGGTACTTGGCGGGTGCGTGGAGGAGGGCTGGTTGGGTTGGACCTCCTGGTGAGAAGGGTATGTTCGTATGGGTTGTTGGATCTGACCACAGTACCAGCGTCAATGTGCTGCTGCTGGAGATTGGCAGCACTTGGAATGTGCCAGGGCAGAGTGGCTTGTGCAGGCGATGTCGGCACCACTGTGAACCTCATCCCCAGTAGCATGGTGAGGGATGACTGGTGGTCGGCAGAGGTGGGCAGGACAGCAACGGAACCGAGGGGACAAGGGTGCTGGCAGCTGGGTGCCTGAGGCAGTTGCATCCATGCTGCATAAAGCTGCTGCAGTCTCACCAAGCGCTGCCTCTGCTGCTTTGAGCATGATCTAATTAACATTGCCCCCATTAATGGCCTTTATTGTCTTGCCTCAGTCTTGCTGTTTATGGGGCTGTGCGCTAGCGAGCCGTGATGGTTATTCCCACCGTGCCTGTTTGTTCAAACAGGCAGTCGATGTGATGAATGTGCGTCTGGCTTCTTTGGGAGCCCTGAGGAGGTTGGCGGCGCCTGCCAGCCGTGCCAGTGCAACAACAACATTGACACCACTGACCCGGAGGCCTGTGACAAGAAGACTGGAACATGCATGAAGTGCCTGTATCACACGGAGGGCGAAAATTGCCACCTCTGCAAACAGGGCTACTATGGGAGCGCCCTGCAGCAGGACTGCAGAAGTGAGTGGGGGGACATGGCCACAACCCTTCCACCAGCCCCTTCCACCAGCCATGTCACAGGGTGGCAGTGGCTGCCTGAACTCTTTAATTTACCTGGGAGCACTTAGGGGTGGAGGGGAAACCTCATTACCTTCAGCTGGAGTTGTGTGCAGCTGCCCTGCAACTCAGCGGTGCTCCTGGCCATGAGGGGAGTCCCTTACATTTGACAGGGAGAGCAAGGACAGCATTTACATGTGCTGAAAGGCAGAGGCTTTTCTGGGAGGGGGGTTTCTTGCGCTCTTTGTTAGCAGTCTTTGTTTACCTCTTCTCCAGAGATGGGGGGGGTGGGGTGAGGGTTTGGCTTTTGTTTACACCAGTGTCCCTGCAGACTTGGCTGGACAGCAGGAGCAAGGGCTGTGGCAGGGAGCCGAACTGGCCAGTGGGGAGGCAGACCCTGTCTGCACCAGACGCAGCCTGGCGAGGCAGACAGGTTGCTGTGTGGACAAGCAGAACCCTGATCTGCTTTTGGCACGCCATCGGGCACTCCAAGCAGATCTGCCACTGTAGCCAGCTGACAGAAGCTGGACAGGCTTGGGCTTTGGTTGTGTACAGAGGGAGGAAAGGAGAAGAGTGGGAAGGCTGGGCTGCTTGAACGAGGGGCTCCTGTCACCTCCTGTGTGCTGGGGCAGAAGCTGCAGAGGTGGCCAGCCTGGGACATGAGGAGGGCTCTTGCGTGGTGCTGGGTGTCATTCAGTGTTGGCTCAGCCAGGCCTGGCCATGGGCATTGGCATGTGCCAGCACCTGCCCACACCTCTGGGGACTCAAGAGAATAAACTAAATGCAAACTCCAGGCAGTTTGGTAACGAGAAGGGAGGCTGACATCAAGGCGCCGCGTTCTTTGCCTCTCACAGAGTGCGTCTGCAACTACTTGGGCACCATCCGGGAGGACTGCGAGGGCTCAGAGAGCTGCCGGTGTGAGGCGGCCACGGGGCAGTGCCAGTGCCTGCCCAATGTGGTGGGGCAGACCTGCGACCGCTGTGCCCCCCACACGTGGAGGCTCGCCAGCGGTGCTGGCTGCGAGCAGTGCGGCTGCGACCCCACACGCTCCCTCGGGCCTGCCTGCAATGAGGTGAGGGGAGCGCGAGGCATGCTCTTGACAGCTTGGCCTTCGCTCTGGTGTGGGGCTGAGCTGCTGAGGTGGTCACATCTGCTGTTGGGGTTTGTTTTGGCAGTTCACAGGGCAGTGCCAGTGCATGCCAGGCTTCGGAGGCCGGACCTGCCGGGAGTGCCAGGAGCTCTTCTGGGGTGACCCAGGTGTGGAGTGCCGAGGTGAGTCCAATCCCAGTGCCTGCTCCACCTGCTCCTTTTGGAAATGACCTGTTGGCCAGTGGCCAGGCATGCCGTCACCCCCCAGTTGTCTGGGACACCCCTGTCAGGAGCAGCCCGTCCGGTGCCCCCCTGCCAGTGCCCACATGAGCCTTGGAAATGAGGGAGGAAGGCGTGTTGGGGTCTGTCCCTGGGGTTTTGGTGTCTCCAGGGTTGGGAGGCACAGCAGGAGCCCAGCCTAGCACTTGCTGGAGCCTTACTGAGAAACAAACCTCTTTGTTTAGAAACTAACTCTCCTTTAACCGTTAGGCTGCAATGCTGTCAGGTGAGCTGGTGTGGTAAGAAAACACATCGCAACTGTTTGGGTTTGAGAATTGGTCTGGAGACCGGTTTCCTTTGCCTTTCAACTGTACATAGTGGAAGACCACTGTCTCCTTTTGTGTCTGGTTAGGAAGACTGGGCCTGAAGAAATAAGTTTTTTGATGTAGTAGGAGACTTTCCTTATATTTCAGATGAAAATAAAGGAGCAAGCAGAGACCATGCAGCAGGTTAGCCATAGCTATATGCCACAAAACAGAGCGCCATGAAGTCCCTTGTTTAGAAAACAGGGTGCTCTCTGTCCTTTTACTATAAACAAGTCTGTTCATTAGTGGGAAAAGAAACTTCAAACACTGTCCAGACCAGAACAAACTTGTATCTCTGATCTGTTCAAATAGGAGACTTTGCCAGGAAGGTTTGCAGTAGATTAAGGTATTTTTTCCTGCAGGGAGGAATGTGCTTGCTGTGGTCTTTAATAAATCCCTTACAATAGAGATACCTTAGAGCCCATTATCTAACCAGATAGGCAGGTCACAGCTACTTGGTTAATGCAGCAGATGAAAGGATTGGGGAATTGTCCCAGTTCCTGAGTACATATTGGGTTTCTTAGGGGGCGAGGCAGCCTTTCGGGGAGGCTGTGTGTGTTCTGACATGGTGAGGGGTGCTGACCTGCTGGCTCCAGGGCAGGGATTGTCTCTTGGTATCAGCTGTTTCCATCAGGGTTTATTGATGGAGTCCATCTGCATACCTTATCAGCAGGATTTTGCAGTGTAGCAGCATTTCTGGTCTCTGATGGAGTTTCTGCTGCCTTTTGAGCATGTGAAGACCTGCTTTTAATGAAGTAAAGAGAGGATATATTCTTCAGAGCCTGTTTTTACAATGCAAGCCCTACGCTCTCCTTCCAACCTGCTGACCCTAAGTGACATGGGAGACTTGCTTAGGTGGAAATGCAGATTTTCCTTCAGGATTGCATCCAACAGGAGGTCTCTGTCAGGTGGGGAGAGCCGGTGCCCAGGGCTCAGCCACAGCAGCCTGTGGCATGATATTCTGGGTGGGTTCCAAGCACGCGCTTGCTCATGGAGCACGTCCAGCCCTGTGGTGCTGCCGAGTCTCCCCAGCGTGGTGGGGTCAGTGTCTCCTGCCCTGACTCCCATCGTTCCTCAGCAGGGAAAGAAGCAACTTCTCAGGCCTCATTTAGTTCCGGTGAGCAGAGGAGGGATATTCAGGCTGGCAGATGTGCAGCTGCTCTGTGGGCAGATAGCAGCTCGCAGTGGTAAGCAGTTTGCAGGCGAACTGGAAAACTGTGCTGTTTAAGGAGTTGCAGAGCAATGCCCCTGGAAAATAGCTTAAATATGGCCTGTGGCCAAGGTGAAGCTGGAACTGAGACAGGGATTCGTCACAAAGACATCAGCTCCAGCTGCTGGGGGACATGTGTACTCCTGGCCATAGTGTTTGCCATCTGCCCTCAGTGGCCTGCTCATGCTGGCCCAAGCAGTCAGTACGTCCACATTTTGTGCTGTGTTCAGGAAGAAAATACAAACCTATCTGGATGGGGAATGGCGAGAGCTCTGAACCGTGTAAGCATGGATGGATGGTCTTCCCTGCGGGCACTGAGCTGATAATGGGGATGTGGGCATCCGTCCTGGTGACTCTAGTGTGGGAACCTCCAATGGCTGGGGCAATTGGCTTCTGCTCAAGGTTGGAAATCGCATGGTGAATCGCTCAAGGGACAGTAATGTGTGATCTTTTCACAAGAGGTCTTCAGGCTGTTGGTACCAAGAGATATGAGCTCCTGCTGAGAAATGGGGACTGTACTGCCCACGTTGCTGTGACACCATTTACAAATTTTTTAATTGCTAAAAAAAAAAAAAAGTGTGGTCATGTGAACACAAGTGCCTGAAAATGACCTCTGGACACAGCTATGTGGAGATGTACAAAATGGCCCATCGAGGACAGTCTGGGGGCTGCAGCCCCCCACGGGTTCCTGGGCACTTGCAGCAGCACGGAGCTGTGGATGTGGCCTCAGGGACCCAGCATGCTCTGCTGGAAACCAGACTCCAGGGCACGCTTCCCTGCTGTCTCCGTCGGTGACAATGACCATTGCAGGCTGCTGCCTGTGACTTATTCTGTAGAAACCTTGGTGAGATCAGAGATGATGAAGCAGCAGCTGGGGGACACAAGTTTTTGCACCTGGTCTGAGTGCTTTGATTTGCAGTCTGTGTTCTCTGTGGTGGAGAGAGAGCATGATCTGATGTCTCTGCATGACCCCAGTGATCACACTGGGACCAGACTGCTGGGGCAAGCTAAGGTGGGTGCTTATGTTTGGGTAGCCCCTTGGTAGTGGGTATGCTTCCACCACCCACAGATGTCCTTTGGGGATTACACACTGCAGAGAGTCTGTAGGACTGGGTCTTCGAAGACTGCTTACTCCATGCTTCAAAAAACCACAATTACTCATTTAATTTAACATAATGCCTGAAATGAGCACAGGAGAGGCATAGAGGATAGGGAAAAGCCCAGCGTGTCTCTCTTGGCCTCATGCAGGTCCCTGTGAGGATTACAGTGAGCAAGAGCTGTGTAGTGAGCATCGTCTGGTTGGGGGCAGTGCCAGCCCCTTTGTAGGACTCTTCCGGCTGTTGCTTCAGCTACAAGCTATATGCAGCTTTACATGAGCCTGCACATGAATGTGTGCGTAAAAATCCTTGCTAAGGTAGTAAATAACAGGATTACAAATTTCATCAAACTCAAGTCTCCCAGGCATTCTGCTGGAGCTTTTCCAAAGCTTGGCAACCAAAGTGCAGGACTCAGCATGCTGAGCTCTGCACCAACTTCAGCCCGTAAAGCACATTTCTGTCAGGAGGCTCCAGGCTCCTGTGAAGCCTTCTGAGATACGGTGTGGCCCTTGAATAGTAGATATTTGAAGTTTATGTGTTTCATATAAATATAATATAGTATAATATAATATAATGGAGATTACAATTTTACTATCATTACTCTTAATTGAACAAACAGAACAGAGTGCAGTTAGTTAAAGGCACTGTATGAGATTGAAAGTTAGGTTGTATTGCTATCTCCCCGTTACAAGATGCATACCTGTGTCAATATTTTTCTGTGTTGGACTTCAGTATCAAGCCCTATTGTAAAAAAAAGAATTTAATTGAACTAAGATGAAAAAAAAGTCATGTTTTTATCAAACACTCATTACAGACATTGGCAGAAAGTTGTTTTTCCTCAGTTTTTAGTGTTTGTTAATGTACCTGGTGCCGAAACATCTGTTCACTGAAAATTACTCTATTTCCATTTAACAATAGGCTTTGTAATCTTAATTTAACACCTGGGTCTTCAACTAGTCACATAGGCTGCTTTTATAGGAGGTGTTTATGGTGCAGAGAGAAAGACTAGCAGATGTTTTTTTTTTCAATCTGTGATAAGCATCTAATGGAAGTCAGACAAATTCTATGCTAAAGGAAATACAGTTTTCACTTTGAGTTTCATAATTTCAATTGACCTGTGGTCTTAAAATATCGTAATGTATATTGATTGTTTCCAGAAAATTGCCCTTTTGGCAAGGTCTGCTAGCATGTTAAAATGCAGCACAACTCTAGTAATTCTAGGCTGGGATCTTATCTTAACACTCATACTGAAAATCGTAATGCTGAGGAGTTAGCAATATGCTTACAGGGTAATTTAAATCAATAGCTGATTACTCAGAAGAAATCTGCTAGCTCTGCAAAACTTTCAACCTTACAAATTGCTGAATGGTTTTCTCATCATAGTGCCTCACTGCCACTGGGAAATGATGCCAGGAAATCATGTTTGAACAAACCCTTTGTTTTTTTGCTGCAGAGAAGTTAAACATTTGATCTTTTCCATCCCTGATCTCAAGCAGTAAAGAAAATATTTCTGCAGAAATAACTTCTGTACTGTGTAGGATGATGTCTGACACTCGCTTGTTCCTAGCATCCTGCAATAAGGCATTAAACACAGACTGATCTTCATACAGCCCTTTCAGTATCCATTTTATCATCTCAGCTGTAGTAGCAACTGCTGTGAGACACCTTAGTTTAAATTAAGTGATACACAAATATGCCACATACTGAATTGCAGTTACTGAATTAATAACAATAATTTAAGTAATTATTGAATTACATGGAAGTGTATACTTCCAGTGTATACTAAATACTTAAAATCAGAGGGAAAGGTAGCAGAGCTGTCAGAGTAAGTGAAAGATAAAGTGGTTCATAGATCTTTACGTGCTTGAAGCAAACCACCTGAACTAGTCATTTACTTCTTTGGGATTTCTCCCCTTAGGTTTCTACAAAACTACATTTAATAAACATTTATGAGTGTTACTTTTATCTTTAAGGTCAGGAAAAAAAATTACTGAAAGAGAAAGGCATTGATCAAGGTGGTATAAAAATTATCCACAGATACTCTGTGTGTGCATGCACTTATGTGGACATGCATTTGTGAACAGATGAAGCTACAGTCTTTTATACCTGTAAGCTGCTAATCAGCAGATCCTGACTGAAGAACTTGGCTAGAAAATTTTCCTGTCAGAAATGTGATTGCACTTAAGTCAGAATATGCCACTGAAGAATGTCTGATTGAGTTGAACGCTCAATTAAAGAAAACAATACACCCAGTTCCAAAATGATATTTCAAAACAGAAACCTATTGTTTAATTTAGTAAATGCTCCTTTGAAAACCCTCAAATCTTTGGCCAATGATTTCAAAAGACTTCTTTACCTCCACTATATTTTCCATGGGAGGTACTGCGGTGTCCTGTTTTGCTTACCCAGGGACAGATCTAACACTGATCTTCAAGGCAAGCAGCCCTATCTGTGTTAACTTGCAGCCCTTCACCTTGGCCTTGGTCCACCCTCTGTATGAAGGGAGAGTAATCAACCATTTTTCCTGAAGGCCATTGTCAACCTAAACTGGTTAAGGCATCTACATCTCTCAGAGAAAAGTCAACGTCTGTGTAGTTTGGCAGTGCAACTTTTTTCCCCGATTTCTAGTCATGTAAGCATAGGCAAGGCATTTAAAAGGAGCTTGCAGGACTTCATGTCTTTCCCTATTCCACATATATTATGTTAAGTGGAGTATAAAGCTATCGCTAGATACTGAGTAATACCTGAAACACTTCTGTATCCCTAGATGTGCCTGGGTTTTTCTTGTTCTTCTTGAAAAAAATCAGATGAACCAGGCATATGCTGAAATTAGATGTGGTATAGCTACTCGGGTGTTGTATCAGACTTACGAGTGTGCTGGTTAGCACTGAAATTTCCAGAGCCAAGCAATACTTTGAAGGTTGTGTTTGAGTTAGCCTGTTTGAGTACATCGGAAGCAAAACTGCTGTAACAGAGCATCATTAGCACTGGACTGCATAGGGGTTGACTCACATGGTGGCTATAGGAATAGTTGGATGTTAACGAAGGGGGTGTTAGAGGAGCAAGAACTCTACTGTGGCTAGAAGAGATGCTGGGGTACTCTGGCCAGCAATGCTGGGCATGATGTGCTGGATCATTCTGGCATGGTGTTTGCTCTGTTTCTAGCAGGTGGTAGCAATCAAGGTGTCTCCTGTTTTCACATCCCAGTTCACTGGCAGTGATAATCAAATGTCACATGAATCCTTTTGGTGGGTGTGCATCCCACCATCATGCATGATAGCTGTATAAAGTTGCTTTTTTGTCACTTTAGGACAAAGTTGTGCCCTGAAATCTCAGAGACTGAAGCCAGCAGGTTCTTGGTAGGCAGGCATTGTACGAGGCAGAGGTGAAACCTGTGCACTGAGCTATTTGCCTACTGGCCCATGGTGTTCAAGGCACTCCTCACGACCTAGAAGGCTTTATATGGTCTTGGCCTGGGCTTGCATTCCACCTTTTGAGATCTGGCCACAGCTGAAGTCAGTGGAGGGTCTGATCCCCACTATGCTGTAAAGGAAAGATGCTCTCTGCAATGGCCTTGGATGTGCTCGCTGGGGTGTAAAATAGCCTGTTGGTGGTGGCTAGGGCACAGGCTGTGGGACTCATCCATTAGAGGTGCTGGAGATGGTGGAGGTCCTGTTCCACATGACCTTGAAGGGTGGTTTCTGGCTGGCTTAATTTCATTATTAATGCTGTGTCCAGAAATTGGGCCCTAGTTTCTGATAAAAGTACAGTGAGACTGACTCTAGCAAGGAACAGAGATGGTTTCAATAATCTCTGGTAGGAGCGCTTGGCTAAGGTCATCTAGACTTTAAAAAAGACAATCACGTGTAACCAAACACTGGCATGCATGTGTCATTTGTGAGGTGAAAGGTTTGCTCACAGGATGTGAGCTGTAAGAGGAGCAGTGATGCTTTTGTGAGAATTGAAAAAATGTTTCAGTCAGTGCCACAGCAAGGAATTGTCCAAGGGTTGTAGCTAGAGAGACTATACCACCAACACGTAGAATTGCCTCCCAAATTTTCAAAATGGAAAGAAAATGAAATCAACTGGAATCTTATTCCACTACTGAGGGAGCCTTTTTCTTGCTTTCCTTTAAACTATGTGTTTTTACTTAAAATAAGAGATAAAATTTTCTTCAGTTTTAGCCTTTGTTTTGAAAGCTGGTATGGTCCTGTGCACGATTAATGACTTGGGAAGATCATGAAGAAAAGAAAGACCAAATATGAAAACAGCACTTTTGAAAGCTATTTTACATATGTTGGATTCACACTACTGAGGTAATGCAGAGCCAGCATTGCCTCTTTCTGGGCTTGATAGAGAATCCTAAAATGGAGAAATAACCCACAGTAGAGTTTCTAGCCACCTTGTACAATTTTCTCATGGGTCCCACAAAGCTCAGTTTGGAAGTTTTGCAGAATTATAGAAGAATCATCACATTTCTAACTGTTGTGCTGCATTTAGAATAAATTCTTTGCTCATTATCATCTCCCAACAGGCAGCCATGGAGTTTGGGCTTTCACTTGGCAATGAGTTAGTACTTAAACTCTCTTCTCTCCTTCCCCAGCATTTTCTGGCTCCAGAGATTTTAGAATTTACATTACCATGTAAATGCTACTAAAGCCATGTCATCTGCCTTTCCTGAACATGCGGGTATTCAGGAGTAGAATTACCAACATGGGTTGGTTTTTTTTCTCACTTTAAGCTTTTTAAGTCTGCAAGTAAATGTAGTGATTTGATTTGCCAGAAGCAAGTATTCAAGTAACTTGATCAGATCGTAGGATCTTTGAGAAAAACCACATACCATTTAGCCTCTTTCTATGCAGAGAAATTTTGGACAATTCCTCATTATACCGAGGGCCTTATTAGTTGACAGAAGGGTTAACTGACCTTCAAACAGGAGCTTGACTGTTTGCCTGCAGGGAACATATTCCATGGCAAGTTGACTACTTAAGCACTGTCGATGTAAAGTAAAAACAATCTCTTGTGTCAGGGTATAATTCAAAGAACAAAGGACCATTTTGCTCAATTGTGCAGGCAGCAGAAGTTATTTTTGTCTCTTGCCTATCATGTTCACATTGTACAAGAAAGTCATTTTGTTGAGGAGGGATTTGTTCTGCTGAGGCTCTTTGTGTAATTTTTGAACTGAAGACCACCACTGTGTTTTGGCATTGAAGCAAACAACATGCAGTCTTGAAAACGGCTTTGTGTTTTGCCCTTTTTTCAAGGGGGCATGTGCTTCGGGTGTGTGAATTGATTTATGGACCTTTTTGAGCCATTAACCTCCTTCAAGGATGCCTGGTAAATGGATGTGTAAGTGAGGCTTTCATCGGGTATCACAGTCCTTTTCCTGTTCAAGGAACCTGTGCTTGACCTGCTTCGGGTATACTCTGCCACAATGGTAGGTAGATGACCTGCATATTTTCAAGGCCTCTCTTTTTGGTCTTTGCTGCCATTCCTTTATTAAAAGCTTTGCAGGTTGGTAATTTCCTCTGCTGCTGTTGCCTGCGTAATTAAGAAGGAGGAGAGGTCAAGTGGCAGCCTGGCTGCATGGAAACACTTCTGATAGCATTATTGTGTAAAAAGTGTGTCTGTGCTTTTGGAAATTGCCATGCATCAGTCAGTTGATTGAGTAACTTCTCTTCATGGTGGGTTAGTGCCTAAGAAGTGCATCTTTATTCTAAAAGCTTGTTAAAAAAGGGTGTTGCCCAAACCTTATCACTCCAATTTGGCAACCACCTGGAGCCCGTGGGTCTTACCTGACTAGCATATAAAGATAGGTAGGTGTTCACAGTTAAAAAATAAAATAAGAATGTAAGTCCATTTCAGGAAGGTGTGAATACTAACTCCTGAGTTGGTACCCAAAGTGTGAAATAATTAAAAAAAAAAAACAAACCTGTTAATCGTCCTCATTCCCACTTGAGGGTGACAAACAGTGTGTAGGCTCTTTGTTTTTAGCACCGTGTTGGAGAAGACTTCTTTCTTCTCCCTCAGACAGGGCTGCCCATGACCACATTCTTTGTTCTAGTCTATCGTTCACTACCTGATTTTTTCCGATTTTCTGTATACACAAACCGTCAGCCCAGTGCTAGGCTCCTCAATGCATGTTGTGGATGTTTTCCCACCATCCCTGGCAGGAGCACATCCTGAGCCAGGCCCTGTACCTCTGCATAGAAGATCTCTCAAGGGTTGTTACTCCATAAATTTGTCATGTTCTTCTTTGAAACCACCTCAACCTTTAGCACCCGCAGTTTCTTGTACTAGGGAACTCCGCCACTTAACTAAGTGCTGTGTAATCAGCTGTTCCCTTTTATTGTGCTGTTTGTGGGAGGTGCAGGGGAAGGTGGTTGGTTTATCTGCTGCATTCCTCAGTTGACACCTACTCCTGTGGTGGAGGAGATGGTAAATGGTTGTTCCTTGTTCACTTCTCCCATTTCACACGTTTTGCTCTTAAACCCTCTGCTATGTGCCTGCCTGTCATTTCTTTTCCTGTCTGGAAAGCCTTGCTCTATTTATTCTTCATTGTAGGAATGAAACTGGGATCTTTGTCTTCAGTTGCTATCCAATTGACAGCCAAACGTTGCAAGTGTCCTTCCTTGCTCCATTATTGTGCCTGTTTCCGAGATGTGCAAATCCTGGTCTCCCCTAGAGTTATTTCCCTATCTTTCTCCCCTTTCACCCTCAGCCCTGGTTACCCAAGCAGACACATCCATAATTAGCTTTTTATAATCCAGACAGGGACCACTTCCATACTCATTTCACCACTTCATTATAACTGATTTTTTTTTTCCTCCCTGCCAATGTCACTGTTATTTCCCTCACCATAGTCTTCACACTTGCCTTTTTCTCCTTCTAGCATGTGATTGCAACCCTCGTGGCATCCAGACCCCACAGTGTGACCGTGCCACCGGACAGTGCATCTGCAATGAGGGGGTGGAAGGGCCACGCTGCGACAAGTGCTCCCGGGGCTACTCGGGCTTCTTCCCCAACTGTGTGCCATGCCACCAGTGCTTTGCCCTCTGGGACGTGATCATCAGTGAGCTGGGTAATAGGACCCAGCAGTTCCTGGATAGGGCTAATGCCCTCAAAATCACTGGAGTCACTGGCCCATACCAGCAGACACTCAACACCCTGGAGGAGAAGCTCAGTGAAATTAAAACCATCATCGCTCAAAATCCAGCTGCTGAGCCCCTGAAGAACATTGGGAATCTCTTCGAGGAAGCAGAGTGAGTACAGTTGCAGTTGCATCTAGCATGGGAAGGAGTGGCAGTGCCAGTGAGATGGGCTTTACTTGAGTGACTGATGTCCCCATGCTGGGCTGAGGACATCCTGGCTCTGCTCTTCCAGCTGGGTGAGGTATGCTGCGGCTCCTAGCACTGGTGGAGCACCTCGCCATGCTCAGCACCAGCAGTAAGCATCCATCCCATGAGAAACCTGGCTGGGGAAGGTAGGAGCAGCGCAGCTACCATGCTCTGTTCAGGGGTTGACCTGCTCTCCCACTGCACACCAGGCAGCTAATTACCACAAAGGCACTCATGCTTACCTTGCGCTCCCCCAAGGCAAAGGACAAATACTGCTCTTCTGTGAGAGAATGAAGAGGGGAGAGATTAAATTCCTGGATTTCCATGTGTAGCTGATGAGCTGGAAGCTTGTGCTCTTTTCTGCACTCCTGAGCATGTGTGGGGGGAAGCACCAGCTTTGTAACAAGGATTGTTTCCATTTTTCTCAGGGTAGGAGACTTCTGTTTTGTTTTACAGCTAAGCATACAAAAGATGGTAGTTCATGCTTTTAGAGATGGGGCAGTTTAACATCAGATAGGATTACAGATGCTTTCTAGCCCTGTGTGCAACTGCTCAAACTTTCTTGTGCATTGTAAAGGGGACTGCACAAAGCAAAGGGCTAAGGATTAAAGCACAAATGTCTCAATTAGGGATATGCTTGTGCCCTGCAGCTCCCTCCCTCCAGCTGGAGAGCTGGGGGTTGCTGCTACATATGGGCTCTGTGTGTACTGAGGGAGGTCAGAGCAGCTGAGGACCTGCTTTTCCCTAACACTCGTATTTATGTGTATCTGTTCTTGCTCCTTTCTGGCTGTATAGAAGAAGTGCTGGGCTTTGGTGGATTCCTGGAAAACAGCAGGCTGTTGGGCTATTGAGAGAGCTGTAAATTGGTCATAGAGCTTGAATATTGTCTGATTCTTTCAGAATGAGGAAATGCTGGGTTTGGTGGGCTCACCATGGATGGCAATAGCTTCCTATGCCCACTTCTGTTCCGCAGCAGCATTGACGTGTAACATACACTTGCTTTTCCTTTTAGGGTCATGCCACTAGCTAAAGCCTGCTCCGTGGCTCACTGAGGCCATGCTGAATGCTGAGGGCGGGAGGTTTTCCTTCATAGCCCTAGAGAAACGGCTGGTGAAGAGGGATCTTTACAGAGGAGTTAAAAGAATCCATTGTGTTCAAACTAAGGCTTCCCCGCCACCCCCTCACCNCTGTCCCATGAGCTCGTAGTAATCAAAACTGCATTTGTAGCTGTGTGGGATGGGAAGCAAATTATGTATGGATCATAGTAGTCAACTCTGACCTATGCAGTTGCCATGATACAAGAGCATTACATGAGTCCTCTGGAATCTGCCTCCAGTTAATCTTACACAAAGCAGCTGCTTTCTGAGCAATTTGGTGCTTTGAGTTTATAAACATGCTGTAGATTAAAAAGTAGTTTTGTATGATAAAGGAAACAAAACAGTATTCTAGGTAGGCATGTTGTTACAAATCACTTACAGCTCCACGGAGGGAGGACAAGTCCTGCCGTGGGAGAAGCTCAGCACGGCTCTAACCACCACTCTTCAGTGAAGTACCAAGGTTTACAACCCTTCTTCCTCCTCCTGTTGAGTCCTGTGCCTCTTGTTTTACAGAAAACTGACAGCAGATGTTACAGTTAAGATAGCTGACATAGAAGAAAACCTGTCAGCCTTAGCAGTGAAGAGCAATAGCACAGACACTGACCTGAGCATGCTGGAGACAGATGCCAAAAGCCTAGACCATGTGGTGAAAGAACTTGCAGAACAGCTAGAATTCATCAAGATCTCTGATGTTCGGGGTAAGTGTCGCAGGGAGGGGGAGAAAGCGGTGGGGTAGCCAAAGACTTAATTAGTGTATGGTTTTAAATACCAGGTTAATCTTCTGACTTGTAATAAAACTTAGTTGCTAGGAGGGCGGCTTCTTTCTGTGCATGAGCAGAGTTGCTGATGCAGCAGGAATTCTATTTTGCCCCCTCACCCCCTCTCTCCCTCTTGCACATTGCAAAGCCAGCTCGAGTTCTTGGGGCGCAGAGCTGTCTTAAAGGCTCTTGATTAATACATTTTAGACAAGATGCAACAGCTGAAAGTGCGGCAGATTCCAAGATCTCCCTTGCTCTCCTCAGTCTGTGAAATTGCTGTTTCTGGTTGGAAAAACTACCTGGGTCTTGGTGACAGAGTACACTGTAAGGGCCCAGTTCTTCTGAGCCATCCAAGCCTTGCATGCCCATTGGCACACTGAAACATGACAAGAATCAAAATTTGCTGGAGAAAGAGGAATGTTACCAAATTCTTTGGAAATTTTGAAAGCTGACTTCATTCCCGCTTGAAACAAATGTGGTTGTTTTTTTGGTTTTTTTTTAATTTCCTGCTTTGCAGGAAGTCTGAGGTTGTTTCCAGTGAACATGGGATTTTGCGGAGTGAGGCAAGTATGATGCAGAACAGGGGAGTCCCCAACGCGTGGCATTCTGCAGAGGAAAGCTGTCCCAAGGTGCAGAGTGTGGCCACCCCTGCAGGGTCCCTCACACCCTCTCAAGGCCTCTCCAGGAGTTGTCCAAAACCTAACAGTTCCACAAATCAGCATCTTGCTTCAAGCAGTTGTTTCTTGGGAAAGCTCTGACCAGTTTCCAAGCAGTGAGTCCATAAGCCAGACATCCCAGGGCTATAGTAATTAGAAAAGTGAATTCTTAGAAAACAGGCTGTTGCCCTATAAACCTAAAAGGATGGATCTCCTTTTGCCCTCAGTGCAAGAAGAATTCAGTCACTAGGGTTAGAGAAAGGCTTAACTTCAAAATCCAGCAAACTTGACACACTGTCAACCAAGAGAAAAAAAACAAACCAACTTTTTTTCCCCCCTTGCAACAGGCCAAATTCTGTCATCCTTGCAATGGCAGGGAATACAGCTGCAGAGGCTAGCATTTCATTTAACTTGATATTCCTATCGTTAACCCTGCTGTGTCATCTGCCAGCCTCCATAATATAAATTACTTTGCGTTACTTAACACATTTCTGAGCAGCTCCATCTGATTTCTGCAGGGGCCTTGGATAGTATCACCAAGTATTTCCAGATGTCCCTGGAGGCAGAGGAGAGGGTCAATGCCTCCACTGTTCACCCTGATAGCCCCGTGGAGCTGTCAGCGCAAATGCGGCAGGAAGTGGAAGACTTAATCAATGAGAAGGAGGCCCAGTTCAAGGCTAAACAAGAGGAACAGTCACGCCTTCTGGATGAACTCGCAGGCAAGCTGCAGAGCCTGGATCTCTCCGAAGTGGCTGAGAAGGTACATGGCTGAGAATCATTGGTATAAAACCTGTAGCAAAAATAAAGTCAGGTTTGTGAAGAAGTGACGGACGGGGAAGAACTGTTTAGGGCTTGACAGTGTGAGATACGCAGTTTGTTCATGAAAAATGCACGTTTCTTGGATGATGGGGTATTTTGCAGGCTAGAACAGGGCTGTTTAATTGGTGGGCTCACAGACCTACTGGCTTTCAGGCAGCAGCCCTTCACCTTGGTCTCCCTCCTACCCTTCCTAGCCCAACAGAGCACCCATCTTTTCATCACCCCTGCTCCAACAGAAAGCCCTTTGCTGTGGACAGAGCTCCCACGTGCAGAAAAGTGTAGCGAGTCTGCTGGGCTGAGAACCATCCTCTTAAGCCTGTCCTCAGTTCACGTGCTTGCATTCTCTAGGCTCCTCTCTTCCTTTTAGGAGCTCCACAGGGTACGCGCTATGCCAGTGCAGCGCCCAGCCAGGCAGTGCTTCTACTCGTCTACCCTCCTCAGCATCACCATGCTGCCATCCTTGTTCATGAGACAAAATAGAACTTACAGACAGCTGGAGTTAAAAGGGCATTTTCTCTGTTGAAGCTGCCTGCTCAACTGTAAATATGATCAAGGGTGGCTTTTTCTTGGGAGAGGCTGGGTGTTCCCTCAGTTTTGCTTTGAAGTCAGCCAGCTGCATTAAGAAAACAATCCTGCATGAAGGCAGGCTGCAGGGGACTGCTCATTAACTCCCCTGGGCAGGCCAGGCCTGTGTTAGAGGATGAGTTCTTCACACACTGAATTGTCCAATCCTTTGTAACTCTGGTCATCCCTCCTGACTCCCCCAGCCCTCCTTTTTTTCTTGGGAGGGAAGAAAGAGGCATCTTTTTGTTTAGTTTCCCTTCCCCTGCATTCCTGCTTGAGGACTGAAAATCTTGGGTAGATGTTTATCCGGGCCATAAACATGGAGTTGCTTGGAGGTGTAATCACAGGACACCAAAAAAAAGTCTTTTTGCTTTCTAGCTACTGCTGGGTTGCATGCCAAACAGGTAAGAGGGACTCATTTACACTTCACAGGAGACAGCTGCAGCTAACTTGGCACAGCCTCTAGGTTTTCCCAGAGAGGTTTTTTGGCTGCAAAGTCTGTCGGTTAGTGACTATCATTTGGCAAAAGTGGGGGGGGAAGGGAGAACCACCTCAAAAGAATGGGGAATTTTCCAGTTTTCCCTCTGGCTAAAACAACTCCCGAGTGATTTCATTGTCCAAACAATTGACCAAGTAGTTGATAATTCTCAGTAGAAATGTTGCTGATTTAAATAGTTTTTCTTTTAAAAAACAAGTCTACCCTGATATTTGCTATGGGAATACATCCTTGACAACAAGTCAGAAATTGGAAAGTGTTCTGGAAGGATGAAATGGGAGCAAACCTTTGGTGGAAGGGAATGGGACAGCTTTTTAAGGGAGATGAAAAAAAGTTTCCTGTTCAATGTGGAGCTTTTCAGCCTCTTAGTATTTCATTTCTAGGGCATCAGAGCAAAGGAAAAGATACTACCCTGCACGGAACACTTACTTTCTTCCTTATGAAATAGCTTCTTGGGATGGCTAGTTTTTCCTCCAACAGTAGTGAAGACCGATGGCAAACAAAAGGTATACAGACAGTAGTAGCTTCCATCTTGAAACCAAAGCTTAAATGCAGCTTTCCAGTGAAAGATGATGTACAGGAAAAGTAGACGATGAAGGTGCAGCAAGGCTTCTGTCATGACCTCCAGCTACTTCAGCATCAGGGAGTTGTTTATTTGTAACCGAGTAAAAGGCAGGAAGGTGCAGGGGCACAGAAGAAGGATTAAAGTCATGCTGGTATGGCCATGCTGCACGAATTACCTGCTTGCAGATCTACTGCAAGGGGTTAGAAACAACATAGTGTAGAGCAGTATCCGCCTCCACTGCCCTCGCAGCTCAGCAATGGAAATAAAGCTGTGACTGTTTCCCTTGTCTAATGTGTCTCTGCAGACGTGTGGCACTCCCATGGGAGCCTCTTGTGCCGAGTCTGAGTGTGGCGGCTTAAACTGTCGGACAGATGATGGAAAGAAGAAGTGTGGAGGACCTGGCTGCAATGGACTGATGACTGTAGCTCACAATGCCTGGCAGAAAGCCATGGATTTTGACAGAGACATCCTCAGTGCATTAGCAGAAGTTGAGCAACTCTCCAGAATGGTAATATACCAAATTAATTGTTAGATATTAAAAAAAAAATAAAATCTTTTAGTTGTAACCCAAATTCAGACACTAATTGACAAAGTAGGTGCCTGGTTTACTTCAAAATACTTCTTGTCAGTTGCATAACTTGATCATGCTTGTAAAGATACTAAGAGAGGGAGCTTGCTAAAGTGAAGCTTCATGGATTAACTAAACATTAGCCTGAGTTGTTTAAACTAGCATTGGTGGTATGGATCATGGCCAGCTATTAAAAGTGTTGTGCGAGTTTTATGAGAAAAAGCATTTCTCATTACTATTACCTGACTCCAACTGAATTTTTGTTTTAAAACAGGCCTTAAAGCATAAGCAAATATGCAATCAAATCTTCTATTTTCCTCTCTTTAGGTTTCTGAGGCGAAACAGAGAGCTGATGAAGCAAAACAAAATGCACAAGCAGTTTTGCTCAAAACCAATGCTACAAAAGAACAAGTGGACAGAAGCAATGAAGATCTGAGAAAACTTATTAAACAAATTAGAGACTTCCTAATGCGTAAAAACCTTACATTTAAATTGTATTTTAATTCTGGGTCTGTGAAAACTGTCTTTAGTTCTGAATCATCCTAAGGGGTAATGCAATAGTTGTGTTTCCTCCACCCCCACCCCCACCCCCCCCTTTCAGCCAGACTTAGTGTGTATGATAAAATCTGGAAACAAGAGAAAACCAAGACAATAGAAAAGGGAGAGCAAACTGACACGTTCTTGTGTTCGTTTCAGCTGAGGCTGTTGTACTGCTGTAGTTTGCCAAATGCATTCGTAAGTTCTGGCTAGAAAGACAAAGTACTATTAAAGGGGAAGAAAGCCAGAAACTGTTTATCTGTCTGTAAGAAAGCAGGTAAAGGTTAAATGAGGGCCTTGTTCGCTAGCAAGCGGCAGCATGGCAAAGCCATTCCTTCCCTGTTTGCACAAGGCTGAGTATACTGTTAGCACAAATACATTTACGTGCAGCTGTTGGCTTCGTTTCCTGTGGGCTCGCATCTCTTCCCCACAGCCCCAGCGTGGTGTAGCTAATCACAGAGATCTTCAAATAGCTTCCAAGGCCTATGCACTTGCTGGGCCTCTCCTGAGAGGGGTTCCTCCCCAAGGAAGCAGTTTTAACACCTTAATTTTCTGTCATTTTGGGGAAGTTTTCCCATGATTTGCCACCTTAAAGGAGCATCTGGACAAGAATTTGAGTACTGAGACTTGACAGAGGGAAGCTTTTACTCACATCTTTGTCACTTGTGTCCATCTACTAGAAGACAGCGCTGACCTGGATAGCATCGAGGCAGTGGCTAATGAAGTGCTGAACATGGAGATGCCAAGCACTCCCCAGCAGCTGCAAGCCCTGACAGAAGATATTCGTGAGCGTGTAGAAAGCCTTTCTGATGTTGAGGTCATTCTGCAGCAGAGTGCTGGAGACATTGCTAGAGCAGAAATGCTACTGGAGGAAGCTAAAAAAGCAAGGTATGCCAACCCTGGTCTGTATTAGCTGTTTTCCATCACCAGGAGCTTGAACGAGACTTTCATTTCATCGTATCAGAAAATGCAGAGTTTAACTTGCCCTGATACAGATTCTTATTCCTTAAGGGGCAAAAATGGCCCTTTGCAGTGTATGACTAGTTCTTTTTCCAGTTCCAAAGTAAAAGCATTTTTAGTGTTAACATAGTTTTGCTCCACAGCAAAGGTGCAACAGATGTTAAAGTCACTGCAGACATGGTGAAAGCAGCACTGGAAGAAGCTGAAAAAGCTCAAAATGCAGCTGAAAAAGCCATCAAACAAGCTGACGAGGATATTAAAGGAACTCAAGACCTGCTGACCTCAGTGAGTTCTTCATGAGTGTTTCTCAAGATATAGAAACAGCACCAAGTCTGGTGCTTAGAAACTGCTATTAGCCTGTCTAGGGAAGGCTCTTGGGTACTGCAAACCCAAGACTGCACTTAAAAGTTCACGTGATTTTGAGTTGGTATGACAGATGCTAGGGGACCATTTGCTCTTAAAAAACCCCAACAACCACAAAAGGCTTTTCTCATCCCATATCCTGCACCAGTGAAGTTATGAGCAGGACTGTAGCCTTCTAACACAGCAGGTGTGCCAGGATCCCTGGAAAGTCATACTTGTCAACCACATGGCAGTGTATTGTTGTAGCCATGCTATCAATGTCATCCACCACTGCAGCACGAGACTAATAAACAAATGCTGGATTAAAGTGGTAATTGCTGTAGTCTTGTCAGATAATGTATTTTCAGACTTCATCTCAAAGCCCTCAAGAGACCATAGTGCTAACTTACATGATGGAGTCAAATGTCTGGAGTTTTTCCTGTGGATTAGGCAACTCTTGCATGTGTAATACAATCAAGGTTTTTTTAACCATGTTCCGTAACGCTTCTGCAACCCCATATCCTCAAGCAGTGGGCTCTTTCACCCTGACTGTAATTGGCAAGTTGTAGCAAAACTAAAACACTATTTTTTGTATCAGATCTATGGACATGAACTAATTGATTGATCAGGGCTTATCCAGAAAGTTTAGTTATTATATTCAGTGTCTTTTGAAAGGGTAACTCTCATCCCTCTTTCTGTTAGATTGAATCTGAAAATGCAGCATCTGAAGAAACACTGAACAATGCTACCTTACGTCTCTTCGAGCTAGAGAAAAGTGTTGAAGACCTTAAGCAAAAGGCTGCTACGAATTCAGAGAATGTGGACAATATAGAAGAAAAAATTGTTACTGCAAAAAAAACCACTGAGGAAGTTAAAAAGGTGAGAAGCTCAGGAAAGCTGCTAAGGGAAAGCCAACAGAACTCACAGCCCATGTTTGGCTAAAGGAACATTAGTGAATACATGCAATCCATTTCATTTATTGGTCAGGTACTGGGGACAA